>JARQOC010002253.1:0-27891 GCA_033576535.1 Allobates femoralis
TTTTGTCAAGAAGTTCGCCCATGTCATGTGCATGCAGCTCACAAGCGGGGTTGCATCTATGTCAAACCTAGAAGACACGGATGTAACAGTTCCCTTAACAACAAGAGAGCAAGTCTTAAAGAAAAAGTGGAGAACCAACAAACTGAATGACCAGTGGGAGGCAGAGCCATACACCATATTGCACTCAAACTTTGACAACACCAAAGTCTGCTTAATCAGTAAAGATGGATTGGAGACCTCAGCAGCAGTTTCAAGAGATCACCTAAAGAAATGTCCTGAGCAATTAATAAGCAAAAGAGAAGTCAAAAATCTACTTAAACCCGTAAAACATAAAAAACAGATGATCCATACAGTTCTCGGAGACCTCCCCATAACATGGACCCAGATCAATGGAGCCATAGTCGTCCCTATAGTGAATTTTCCCCAACCACTTTTCCTGAACCATTTGAGACTCAAGATCCACCTAGAAGACCAGTAGAACCATCAGCTGCATAAGAACCGGAAAATCAACCTCCTGCTAGCGGTGAAACTGTCAGACCCAAGGTGAGTCTAAGACAAAACTCTGGTATACTTGTGCTATGTAGATCTACACGTAAAATAGTGGACAGTACACCCACAACATCAGCAGTAGACACTCACAACCAGTCCAGACACAGAGATACCTGTACTGCGTAGATCCACTCGTAGTAACCTATATCAGATCCCAGCCAATTACAGGGAATGTTAGTGGTCACCTCATAGTCCAAATGCCACTATGTCATTATCTCCCTCAGGGGTAGTGTCATACCTGAGAGCAATGGAGGGAATTCACACCAGGCAAAGCCAAAGCACACAACACCTTTCTGCCTCCAGGACAGAAGGGGGAGACCTAAACCCAGGTTCAGGGTGAGTTCCCCTATAAATTCTGGTCTGGGGCAGAGTTAGTCAGTTCAGTTCCTAGGAGGGATGAGGAAGACATCCTGAGGGCTAGAGCAGTGCTAAGCTCGCCCCAGGAAAGCTAAGCCTAGCTGAGGGACCTAAGGCAAGGGTCTGAGGAAGGAGAGGAGAGCCTGGGGAGCGGAGCAGTGTCAAGCTCACCCCAGAAGAGTAAGCGCAAGGAAACGGACACTGGCGTCTGAGGCTGTGCAGAGCCTAACGACCCGGCAGCTAATACTGGGGGGTGGGGGATTCCAAGTTCCCCATCCACACCAAGTGCCCAAAGGCAAAGCAGCATGAAGAGCCCAGGAGTATCCGCCCGTAAACTGGGGCTAATAAAGGACTCCAGCTGTCTGTCATACCGGCACGTGCAGGAGAGAGGAAGAGAGCGGACCGCAGCTCATCTTCAAGCAGCAGGGACCCATAGGAGAAAGCGCAGCAGGGAGGCCTCAGAACTTGTCGATGTGGAGGATCCAGAGGTGATCCCAGATTATAAGGACTCGTAGAGTAGCATCTGTGTGGAACCAATCTTTCCAGTAAAGGATTTGAGGAACCAACCAAACGTGAGTCTGTCTGTTAATGCGCACTATCCATCTTGCACCCTACACACTTCCAACATCCACTACCCTGGGGATCTGCTCCACCCGCGGAGAGCCACTACATCCCAGCTGCCCATCCATTGTCCCTAGAGGTTCTGCGACAGAGGTCATTGGCGTCACGGACAAGATGTCGTGCCCAACGTATATGGGTACTGTGTGCCACAAACTTTATTGAACTGTGTTTTTGACTGTCGCCATTGTTGAGACGCGAGGCATGCGGGCAGCCAAGGGGGCATGTTATTGTCGGCGGCACCCTGCCAAGAGCGCAAAAGTAGGCCCAACCTGCGCTCTGATGATATCCGGTGGGGAAGAGAAGCCCTGTCCCACTGGTGGAACTAAAGCTGATCATCTCCACGGAAGTGAAGAACCCGAAGGTCTAAAGTTCACTAGGAGGGAGGAAGATGTCGGAGGCGAGTGGAGAAGAGTTAACGAGGGGGCGGCCACAGCCCAGCCCGCAGCTCTGGGAGCCTGTACCAGCTGAAGCCCCAGCCGTCGTCGCAGTGCCACCTGTAGCCCAGATAATGCCATTCCTGATGCCATACACACTGGGGGCGGTGTGGCTGCCGCAATACTCAGGGAAACCAGATACCCTGACCGACTTCAGGGTGGGACTGGACAGTTATTATAAAGTGTATCCCCTGACGGAAGACCAGTGAGTCAGCGTATTGATTGGGCAACTAACTGGGGCAGCTTAGTGGGAGGTAAAGTTTTGGCCAGATGCTGATAAAGACACTGTTGAACATTTAATGGCCAGACTGAAAGTCACCTTTGATACCTGTACTGCTGCAAAGTTAAAAATATGATTCTTTGGGTGTAAACAGAGGGTGCAGGATAACATCAGAGACTTTGCTTTAAACCTCCAGGAGGTGCTGAGGGCAATGAAACAGACAGATCCTGCTGGTGGTCCAGAAGAGAACAAGTTGCTTATTGAACAGTTTATTGAGGGGCTCTTGTCCCCTGCCCACAGAGTACAACTGCGTATGATGGCCATTAAGAATCTTGATCTAGACTTTGCACAATTTAAAGACAGGGCCATCAGCATACTGCAAGGAGAAACAGCCAGAGAGGCCCAAAACCTGCACGACGCCCGGATATAACATGCCACCAACAGGGGGCACGGAACCCACAAATCACAGCAGGGACCAGGGCACAGACTCTTGAGCCTATCACTACTGGGGTTCCCCATTTCAAGGTTGAGGCACTGACTAAGAGCGTAGCAGAAATAGCCAAAGCTATGCAAGCAATGCAAGGATCCAAGCCAGCAGAAAGGATCGAGTTGGCTTCCAGCAGGGATTACGACCCGTGGATGCGACAGAGGAGGAGCCCACCGACCAGAGGACGACCCAGGTCGCTATGACCCAGAAGTAAAGCCCATCTGCCGCCGCTGTGACAAACCAATCCATGTTGCAAGATTTTGTACTTTAAACGAGGATTCTCTGGGGCAGCGGGCCACCCCTCAGGAATAAGATCATCAGGCCCTCTGAACTGGCGTAACAGGTACGTGGGAGGTCGCCCGGTCCTGCCTGTCGTGCTAGATGGCATTCCTATGTATGCTTTGTTGGGCACTGGCTCGCAAGTGACATCAATACCGTATATCTTTTACAAAAGTTACTGGGCAGACTCTGACATTAAACACTGCCCAGATAACAATTTTGTTATTTATGCTAGTAATGGTAAACCTGTACCACAGATTGGGTTTAAAGAAGTCACCATAGAGGTGGGTGGGCAGAATTGAAAGCCCAGGGATTGATAATTGTTGATGTTGATCGACGAGAAATTAACCCAATAATAACCTTAGACACTAATCTGATTGAAAATTGTCTTGGGGAGGTTATTGTGTTGTTACAACAGGTTGCTGAAACTGCCAACCTCAGCCAGCAATGACTCCTGCAGAGAGAGTGGAGTTGTCTGGAAGAGAAGTCAGCAGTGTAAGAGTAAGGCTGATTTCACACTGCAGTTTTTTTCCTGACCAGAATTCATTAGGGTTTGTGTGCCAAAACCCAAAGTGCCTCCAAAAATCAGCACATGTGTCAATCTTTCAATATAGTTTTTCTCTGCAAGTTTCACTCCTGGTTTTGGCACACAAAACCTGATGTATCCTGATCAAGAAAAACTTGCAGTGTGAAAGCAGCCTAAGTGATCCGGTACCCATTGTAATACCCCCAAGAAGTGAAATGTTCATTTGATGTAGTGCAGCAATAGGCCTTAACGGACAAGATTACCAAGCCCTGGTAGAACCCGTGTATGCAGACAGTAGGCCCACTGTCCTGACAGCCAGAGGGGTAGTTGATGTCCGTAAGAGGAGGGTACCAGTACATGTATTAAACTGTGGAAAAGAGGAAGTTAAACTGCTTAGCTATGCTACCATTGCTAAGTTGTATACTGTCAACAACAACTCCATCCAGGCAGTAGAGCCATTGAACCCGTCTGATCAGGCGGAAGACAATGGTTCTGAGGGAAAGCTGGAGGATTGGTGCTAGAAGTTACATATATCAGCACAGACTTCACTACTTCGCACCAAAAGCATGGAGTTTACCGGGCAGTGCGGGAATATGAACAAGTCTTTAGTAAACATCCATTATACTTTGGGCAGGTAAAAGGGGTTCAACATCATATCCCCACAGGTGACCATCCACCCATTAAAGAGAGATACAGGCCTGTACCGCCAGCTCACTATCAATGTGCCAAAGAGATGTTACGGGAGATGAAGGAGGCTGGGGTATTAAGAGATAGTTTTAGCCCCTGGGCAGCTCCTCTAGTTCTGGTGAAAAAGAGGGATGGTACAATGAGAATGTGTGTAGATTACAGGCAGATTAACCGCGTTACACATAAGGATGCATGCCCTAGAACTGAAGAATCACTAGCTGCATTAAGAACTGCTAACTACTACTACTACTTTTCCACCTTAGATCTTACCAGTGGGTATTTGCAGGTTCCTGTAGCAGAAGCAGATCGAGAGAAGACAGCATTTGCCACGCCGATGGCCTCTGTGAGTTCAACTGTATGCCGTTTGGACTCTGTATTGCATCGGGAACATTCCAGAGGTTGATGGAGTTCAGCTTGGGACACAGGAACTTTGAAACCATCTTACTGTACCTGGATGATGTTATAGTCTACTCCAAGATGTATGAAGACCATCTGGAGCACTTGGCTGAAGTGTTTGAAGCATTGTCCAGCTATGGCATGAAAGTTAAGCTGTCCCAGTGTCACCTGTTGAAGCCAAAGGTTGAGTACCTCGGTCACATTGTCAGTGCTGACGGTGTAGCATCATATCCAGAAAAAGTCACTGTCATTAAGGACTGGCCAAGACCAACCACAGTCAAAGAGGTGAGGCAGTTCCTGGGACTGGTAGGATACTACAGGAGATTCATCAAGGGGTTTGCAAAGATGGCAGCTCCACTGCAAGACCTCCTGGTAGGCCAATCCAAGAAGGCTAAGAACCAGAGTCCTCCATTCGAGTGGGGCAGTAAAGAAGAAGACTCCTTCAAGCAAATTAAGTGGGCCCTGACACGGGATGAGATCCTAGCCTATCCTGATTACAGCTAGCCATTCATGTTGTACACTGATGCCAGTAATTTGGGATTGGGAGCAGTGATATACCAAGTGCAAAATGGTAGAGAGAGAGTAATAGCCTATGCCAGCAGGAAGCTCCGTCCCACACACAGGAACCCAGAGAAGTACAGCTCGTTCAAGCTAGAGTTCCTAGCTGTAGTCTGGGCAGTTTAGTTTCAAGCATTACCTAACTACAGCAAGATTTACTATCTTCACAGAAAACAATCCATTGACCCATCTGCAGACAGCGAAGCTAGGTGCACTGGAGCAGCGGTGGATTGCCCGTTGTCAAATTACAACTTTGCCATCAAGTACCAAGCAGGCCTCAAGAACGCCAACGCTGATGCGCTGTCAAGGATGCCCCATTTGCAGGATGTGGGAGAAGATCCGTTGGAGCTGGAAGAGATAGAGGTACCGGCATTTCACTGTCCTCATGTGACGTAATGTAAGAGCTGTGTAAAAGATTAATGTGAAGAAGCCACATTGAACCAGTTACCCAACCATGGTTTGGCAGAAACTCAAGACAGTGATCCAGCTGTATGTTTAGTTAAAGAACTGTTGATGAAGACAGGATCATACCCTGGCCTAGATGCTCCGCAGGAAGCTCAACAATTGTGGAAAGAGAAGAGCAGACTATTCATCTACGGAGGTAAATTGTCCAGAAATTATACTAATCTCAGAACTCTCAATCTTGTTTGGCAAATAGTGATGCCCAAAAAAGATGTACAGATAGTTCAGAGGCCTACCATGATGGCGCAGGACATTTCAGGTGGAAGAAATTGGAGGTTCTGCTGAGAGAAATATTCTACTGGGTTGACATGAGGAGAGCTATTGAAAACTGGTGCCGAGACTGTGGACCATGCAATCTAAGAAGAGAGGATTGAGATACCCAGAGAGCTCCGTTATAGCCAATCATCACCAAATATCTGCTGGAACTTTTGGCCTTGGATCATGTGAAGTTGAGTCCAAGTGGGAGAGGCCATGTCTACGTCCTCACTAGTGATGAGCGAGCATGCTCTGCGCTGCTCGGTACTCGCACGAGTATCACTGTACTCGGGCTACTCGGCGAGCACCGAGTAATCTCGCGATACTCGTGCTGTGCTCGTGGTCCTCATCCCTGCATGTTGGCGCTCTTTAGAGAGCCAGCCCACATGCAGGGATTGGCTGGCAGACCACTGCAATGCCACAGCCCTGTTAGTTGTGGCATTGCAGTGATTGGCCGGCCTGCACAGCGTGACCGAGCCTTTATAAGACCCGGCCGCGCTGTGCTCTGCACACAGCCATCCAGACAGTGAGTGTAGGAAGAGTGTCTGCTGCTGCTTAGGGACAGATTTGCGGCCCTCATAGGTAGATCTGGAGCAGGGCTGCAAACTGCTGCTGACCACAACAGTCCTTCTCAGGACTAATCTAGGAGGATATAGACAGGGTGATCCAGATCGGAGTCCAAGCTTTTCTGTGACCATAACAGTCACCAGACTGTTGTACTTACTACCTTGATACAGGTTAGGGACTAAAATCCTTCTCTCCTGTGACCTGAACAGTCACCAGACTGTTGTACTTACTACCTTGATACAGGTTAGGGACTAAAATCCTACTCTCCTGTGACCATAACAGTCACCAGACTGTTGTACTTACTACCTTGATACAGGTTAGGGACTAAAATCCTTCTTTCCTGTGACCTGAACAGTCACCAGACTATTGTATTTACTACCTTGATACAGGTTAGGGACTAAAATCCGACTTTCCTGTGACCATTACAGTCACCAGACTGTTGTACTTACTACCTTGATACAGGTTAGGGACTAAAATCCTTCTCTGCTGTGACCATAACAGTCACCAGACTGTTGTACTTACTACCTTGATACAGGTTAGGGACTAAAATCCTACTCTCCTGTGACCTGAACAGTCACCAGACTGTTGTACTTACTACCTTGATACAGGTTAGGGACTAAAATCCTTCTCTCCTGTGACCATAACAGTCACCAGACTGTTGTACTTACTACCTTGATACAGGTTAGGGACTAAAATCCTACTCTCCTGTGACCTGAACAGTCACCAGACTGTTGTACTTACTACCTTCATACAGGTTAGGGACTAAAATCCTTCTCTCCTGTGACCATAACAGTCACCAGACTGTTGTACTTACTACCTTGATACAGGTTAGGGACTAAAATCCTTCTCTCCTGTGACCTGAACAGTCACCAGACTGTTGTACTTACTACCTTCATACAGGTTAGGGACTAAAATCCTTCTCTCCTGTGACCATAACAGTCACCAGACTGTTGTACTTACTACCTTGATACAGGTTAGGGACTAAAATCCTACTCTCCTGTGACCATTACAGTCACCCGACTGTTGTACTTACTACCTTGATACAGGTTAGGGACTAAAATCCTTCTCTCCTGTGACCATAACAGTCACCAGACTGTTGTACTTTCTACCTTGATACAGGTTAGGGACTAAAATCCTACTCTCCTGTGACCTGAACAGTCTCCAGACTGTTGTACTTACTACCTTGATACAGGTTAGGGACTAAAATCCTACTCTCCTGTGACCATTACAGTCACCAGACTGTTGTACTTACTACCTTGATACAGGTTAGGGACTAAAATCCTTCTCTCCTGTGACCATAACAGTCACCAGACTGTTGTACTTACTACCTTGATACAGGTTAGGGACTAAAATCCTCCTCTCTTGTGACCTGAACAGTCACCAGACTGTTGTACTTACTACCTTGATACAGGTTAGGGACTAAAATCCTACTCTCCTGTGACCATAACAGTCACCAGACTGTTGTACTTACTACCTTGATACATGTTAGGGACTAAAATCCTTCTCTCCTTTGACCTGAACAGTCACCAGACTGTTGTACTTACTACCTTGATACAGGTTAGGGAGTAAAATCCTACTCTCCTGTGACCATAACAGTCACCAGACTGTTGTACTTACTACCTTGATACAGGTTAGGGACTAAAATCCTACTCTCCTGTGACCATAACAGTCACCAGACTGTTGTACTTACTACCTTGATACATGTTAGGGACTAAAATCCTTCTCTCCTTTGACCTGAACAGTCACCAGACTGTTGTACTTACTACCTTGATACAGGTTAGGGAGTAAAATCCTACTCTCCTGTGACCATAACAGTCACCAGACTGTTGTACTTACTACCTTGATACAGGTAAGGGACTAAAACCCTTCTCTCCTGTGACCTGAACAGTCACCAGACTGTTGTACTTACTATCTTGATACAGGTTAGGGACTAAAATCCTTCTCTGCTGTGACCATAACAGTCACCAGACTGTTGTACTTACTACCTTGATACAGGTTAGGGACTAAAATCCTTCTCTCCTGTGACCATAACAGTCACCAGACTGTTGTACTTACTACCTTGATACAGGTTAGGGACTAAAATCCTACTATCCTGTGACCTGAACAGTCACCAGACTATTGTCGCTGTATACAGGCAAAATGCGCAAGGGCGTTGGCAAGGGCGTTGGCAAGGAACAAGGAAGTGGACGTGATGGTGGTGCAGGCAGAGGCCGAGGTCGTGTGCAAGCACTAATTTCGCAACAACAAAGTGGCACATCTACTCGCTCGCACGTCCTGTCCCAAATTCTTGGGGCCCGCAGCAGTAAAACCGCTCTTGAACCAAGACCAGTGTCAACAGGTTGTTACTTGGATAGCGGATAATGCTTCAAGTCAGATGGGCACCTCCACAAACACCCTGTCTTCCACACGGTCAAGTGTCAGTAGCCGTGATACTGCACCGCACATTTCCCAACCTGATCCTCCTTCCTACCACCAGGCCGAGTACACGTCCACGGACATTACTGATCCCACAGCGGGACACTCGGAAGAGCTGTTCACGTATCCATTCGCAGAATCTAGCCTCTCGATAGCTCCTGTTGAAGTGGGTGATGAGGAGATGGTATGTACAGATGCCCAAATATTTGAGCAGCCACGTTCTCACGAACGGAACGTTGGCAACGTGTCTCAACAAGGGGTGGACGATGATGAGACACAATTGCCAGGAAGTCAGGAGGAGGATCAGGGTGCGGAAGAGGAAGACGACGTGGTGGATGATCCAGTAGCTGACCCAACCTGGCAGGAGGATATGCAGAGCGAGGCCAGCAGTGCACAGGGGGAGGGAGGTGTAGCATTCCAACAGGCAGTACGAATGTCACGGGTGGCACGGATGACAGGGTAGAGGCCACGCGCAGACGGTCCCAGCGTTTGGCCAATCAGCCATAAGGTTTGAGGACGGTCCGTCTTTCAGGGGCATTTACCTTCTGTGTAGATAAAGAGAAGGTATGATAAGATCTCCCTATCATGGGGAGACGGCTGGGAAGGTCTTGTGCTCGGTCTGGTTTCTACACCAGTATTCTGGGTCTCTAGGACCCAGCAGGTTCTTCCCACCTTTATAAGGAGTTTCATTGCCCTCCCTCGGTGCAGGTGATATTTCCTTGTGCACTCATTATCCTTGCTCCAACAGAAGCTGAGGTTGTGGAGGTTGCTGTGCTCTGCTGCAAGATAAGTGTTTTCTTTCCCCATTGTCTGTTTTTTCCTTGTGTTTGTCTTTAGTTGTTAGTGGAGGGGTCTAGTGAACCTCTCCATCTGATCCTTAGATAAGGTAGTGCTAGGATCAGAGAGGGACGAGGTTCGTGGTCGGCGACAGTTGAGGAAACTGTATAGGGACGTTAGGGCAGACAGGGTCAGCCCCAGTAAGACTAGGGGTCACCCTCTCCCTCTTGTGCCCATAGCTTTAGGGACTCCTTATTCCCCCCCCCCCCCGTCGTTGTCCTACGCTGAGTGCCTCTCCCGCTCCCAGCGTGACATTATCACCTGCCAATACTGTAACTGAAGGACAGGGGAGGAACCGATTTTTCTTCCTTTCCTTATGGATCCTGTGTCTGCTTTGGCCCAGCAGCTGCAGTCCCTGTCTTTGGAGGTTGCGGACCTTCGGTCGGCTTTACAGGGCCCGCAACCGCAAAATGGTGTCTTGGGGAATCAAGCATTGGGTCAGGCCAGACCTGAACCTAAGGTTGCCCTCCCTGACAGGTTTTCAGGAGGTAGAGATAAGTTTACTGTGTTCAAAGAGGCCTGTAAATTATATTTTAGGCTCAGGCCTTATTCCACTGGTGATGAGCTGCAGCGTGTAGGAATTATTATGTCGCTACTGCAGGGAGATCCCCAGTCCTGGGCTTTCTCTCTGCCACAGGACTCTACTTGTCTCCGCTCTGTGGATGAATTTTTTGACGCCCTGGGCCTCATATATGATGACCCTGACCGTGTCGCTTTGGCTGAATCCAGGTTACGCCATCTCCGCCAGGGGACTCGGTCGGCGGAATCATATTGTTCTGAGTTCCGCAGGTGGGCTACGGACACGAAGTGGAACGATCCGGCGCTCAGGAGTCACTTTTGTCAGGGTCTTTCGGAGAGGCTGAAGGATGCTCTGGCGGTTTATGAGACCCCTCCGTCCCTGGAGGCGGCTATGTCGTTAGCTATTCGTATGGATAGACGCCTCCAGGAGCGGAGGGGTAGACCTCCTGTTACTGGGAGCCATTCTCGTGGTGATTCCTGGTTACCGGGAGGTGACGCGGAGGGTGAGTCGTTCCTCCCGAGTGCGGAGGAACCTATGCAGCTAGGAGGAGCGGCGGCCTCGAGGTTCTCCTCCGGTACCTCCCGGGGCAAGGGGAAGGGGGTCTGTTTTTTCTGTGGGAAAGGGGACCATTTTATTGGGGCCTGTCCCTACACCCCTAAACGGACTGGGGGGCCTGGACCTTCTGTGACTATGGGGGGTGTGGAGGTGGTCGAGCGGGAGGTGTGTGTATCCTCCATTTGTACTTCCCGTTTCCTCCTAAGTGCGGAGGTGGCGCTGGAGGGCAAAACGGAGGGTATTTCTGTGTTTGTGGATAGTGGTGCGGGGGTCAGCATGGTGGATGCTCATTTTGTAGACGCTCATGGGCTTAACTGCTGTTTATTGTCTCGCCCCATCCGTATCTATGCTATCGACTCAGCACCTCTTGCTCAAGGTAGTCTCACACATATCGTACATGACATTAAGTTGACGGTTGGATCCCAACATCAAGAGACGATATCTTGCTATGTTCTAGACGGTCTCCCCGCTCCCATTGTCCTGGGCTTGCCATGGTTGATTAAACATAATCCCGTAGTGGATTGGCAGTCCCGGGACATTGTGGAATGGAGTGATTTTTGTTCTGAGAATTGTTTGGTTACCTCGTTTTCGGTGGTGTCTGCTGTATCTCTGCCCCCGTTCCTATCGGAGTATGAGGATGTGTTCTCAGAGAAGGGGTGCCAAGACCTGCCCCCCCATCGGGCATATGATTGCCCAATCAACCTCGTTCCCGGAGTTAAACTGCCCAAAGCTAGGATGTTTACTATATCGGGTCCGGAAAGACAGGCGATGAAGGATTTCATTTCCGAGAGTCTGCAGACGGGTCACATCAGGCCCTCAACTTCGCCGGTTGCGGCTGGTTTCTTTTTTGTTAAGAAAAAAGATGGGGGCCTCCGTCCTTGCTTGGATTTCCGGGAGTTGAATCGGATTACTGTCCGTGATCCGTACCCCCTCCCTCTGATTCCTGATTTATTCAGTCAGGTAGTGGGTGCTAAATGGTTCTCCAAGTTGGATTTGAGGGGGGCCTACAACCTGATTAGGGTCAGAGAGGGGGATGAATGGAAGACGGCATTTAATACCCCGGACGGCCATTTTGAAAGTCTCGTAATGCCGTTCAGGCTCACTAATGCCCCTGCGGTTTTCCAACACTTTGTCAATGACATATTCCATCATTTGGTGGGTAGATTTGTGGTTGTTTACTTAGATGATATCTTGATTTATTCCCCCGATTTGGAGACGCATCAGTCCCATGTCAAGCAGGTGTTACAGGTCTTACGGGACAATAAGCTGTATGCTAAACTCGAGAAATGTGTCTTCGCCGTTCAGGAGGTACGGTTTTTGGGGTACCTCCTGTCGCCGTTGGGTTTTCGGATGGATCCGGAAAAAGTCCGGGCGGTGCTGGACTGGGAACAACCGGACAATCTACGGGCAATGCAACGTTTTTTGGGGTTTACCAACTTTTACCGTAAATTTATTAGGAACTATTCGGTGCTGGTGACGCCTCTTACGGACATGACTAGGAAGGGGACAGATTTTTCCGAGTGGTCGGAGTCTGCTCGCCAGGCTTTCTCCTCCCTAAAGCGTTGTTTTGTTTCCGCACCTATTCTCCGTCAGCCCGATCTTTCTCAGCCCTTCGTGGTGGAGGTGGATGCGTCTGAGGTGGGGGTGGGGGCTGTATTGTCGCAAGGCCCTTCGCCTGGGAGATGGGTGCCCTGCGCGTTCTTCTCCAAGAAGTTGTCGTCGGCCGAGAGGAATTATGATGTTGGTAATAGGGAGCTGTTGGCTATTAAATTGGCTTTTGAGGAATGGCGTCACTGGCTGGAGGGGGCTGTCCATCCCATCACGGTTATTACCGACCACAAGAACCTGTCTTACCTTGAGTCCGCCAAGCGTCTCAATCCCCGGCAGGCTCGGTGGTCCTTGTTTTTCACGAGATTTAATTTTACCGTCACTTACCGTCCGGGGTTGAGAACGTGAAGGCTGATGCGTTGTCGCGTAGTTTCCCGGGTGGTAGTGCTCATGAAAGTCCCGTTCCCATCTTACAGGAGGGGGTGGTTGTTTCTGCTCTTTGCCCTGATCTGGAGGGGAGGTGTTGAAGGTCCAGGGGGGCGCCCCTGCCTCCTGTCCTTCTGGGAGACTTTTTGTGCCATCATCTTTGCGTCTCAGGGTGCTGTCAGAGCATCACGACTCCGTATTGGCAGGGCATCCCGGCAGTAGGGCCACCTTCGATCTTTTATCTCGCCGCTTTTGGTGGCCGGGGTTGAGGAAGGACGTAGCGGAATTCGTATCTGCTTGTAGTGTGTGTGCACGGGCTAAGGTTCCGCATGCCCGTCCGGCTGGTTCTCTCTTGCCATTGTCTATTCCTGAGAAGCCATGGACACATGTGTCAATGGATTTTATCACCGATCTCCCGGCGTCGGCAGGCAAGACGGTAGTGCTGGTAGTGGTTGATAGATTCAGTAAGATGGTTCGCTTTGTGGCACTGCCCGCACTTCCTAATGCTCGGACACTGGCACAGGTGTTTGTAAGTGAGATTGTGAAGCTTCATGGAGTTCCCTCCGAGGTGGTTTCTGATCGTGGTACTCAGTTTGTCTCCAAGTTTTGGAAGGCTTTTTGTGCACGTTTAGGAATTGCTTTGTCCTTCTCTTCTGCTTTTCATCCTCAGTCTAATGGGCAGACCGAACGTATGAATCAGAATTTGGAGACTTATCTGAGGTGTTTTGTCTCTGACAATCAGGAGACTTGGGCGAGTTATCTGCCCTTGGCCGAATTTGCCCTTAATAATCGTCTTCAGGAGTCCA
The DNA here is from genome assembly GCA_033576535.1 of Allobates femoralis. Taxonomy (NCBI): domain Eukaryota; kingdom Metazoa; phylum Chordata; class Amphibia; order Anura; family Aromobatidae; genus Allobates; species Allobates femoralis. Next base: position 13,506 of record JARQOC010002253.1, read on the forward strand.
CTGGCAAGTCACCGTTCTTCGGTGCATATGGGTTTCATCCTCAGTTTGGTACTTTTAGTGGTACTAGTCCTTCCGGAGTTCCTGAGGAGGACCGATTTACCTCATCCCTCTCCTCGGTTTGGCGGGGGGTACAGAGTAGCTTGAAGCTCTTAGGCGACAGGTACAAACGTATGGCTGACAGGAAGCGTGCGCCAGGTCCGGACCTGTGTGTGAATGACTACGTGTGGTTGTCTACCAAGAATGTGAAGTTGAAGGTGCCCTCTTGGAAGTTGGGGCCCAGGTTTATTGGCCCTTATCAGATAACCGCCGTTATCAATCCCGTGGCGTTTCGTCTTGCGTTACCTCCCGCTCTTAAGATCCACAATGTATTTCATAGGTCGCTCCTCAAACCGTATGTGCCGTCGTCTAACCCGTCTCCTTTGCCCCCGGAGCCCATCTGCGTGGCGGGGAATTTGGAATTTGAGATCTCAAAGGTGGTTGATTCTCGCAGGTTGCGCCGTTCTCTTCAGTATTTGGTGCACTGGAGGGGATACGGTCCTGAGGAGCGGATGTGGGTGCCGGCGTCGGAAGTCTCCGCCGCTAGGCTGGTCCGCGCTTTTCACCATTCCCATCCGGATAAGCCTGGTCCTGAGTGTATACAGGCAAAATGCGCAAGGGCGTTGGCAAGGGCGTTGGCAAGGAACAAGGAAGTGGACGTGATGGTGGTGCAGGCAGAGGCCGAGGTCGTGTGCAAGCACTAATTTCGCAACAACAAAGTGGCACATCTACTCGCTCGCACGTCCTGTCCCAAATTCTTGGGGCCCGCAGCAGTACACCGCTCTTGAACCAAGACCAGTGTCAACAGGTTGTTACTTGGATAGCGGATAATGCTTCAAGTCAGATGGGCACCTCCACAAACACCCTGTCTTCCACACGGTCAAGTGTCAGTAGCCGTGATACTGCACCGCACATTTCCCAACCTGATCCTCCTTCCTACCACCAGGCCGAGTACACGTCCACGGACATTACTGATCCCACAGCGGGACACTCGGAAGAGCTGTTCACGTATCCATTCGCAGAATCTAGCCTCTCGATAGCTCCTGTTGAAGTGGGTGATGAGGAGATGGTATGTACAGATGCCCAAATATTTGAGCAGCCACGTTCTCACGAACGGAACGTTGGCAACGTGTCTCAACAAGGGGGACGATGATGAGACACAATTGCCAGGAAGTCAGGAGGAGGATCAGGGTGCGGAAGAGGAAGACGACGTGGTGGATGATCCAGTAGCTGACCCAACCTGGCAGGAGGATATGCAGAGCGAGGCCAGCAGTGCACAGGGGGAGGGAGGTGTAGCATTCCAACAGGCAGTACGAATGTCACGGGTGGCACGGATGACAGGGTAGAGGCCACGCGCAGACGGTCCCAGCGTTTGGCCAATCAGCCATAAGGTTTGAGGACGGTCCGTCTTTCAGGGGCATTTACCTTCTGTGTAGATAAAGAGAAGGTATGATAAGATCTCCCTATCATGGGGAGACAGCTGGGAAGGTCTTGTGCTCGGTCTGGTTTCTACACCAGTATTCTGGGTCTCTAGGACCCAGCAGGTTCTTCCCACCTTTATAAGGAGTTTCATTGCCCTCCCTCGGTGCAGGTGATATTTCCTTGTGCACTCATTATCCTTGCTCCAACAGAAGCTGAGGTTGTGGAGGTTGCTGTGCTCTGCTGCAAGATAAGTGTTTTCTTTCCCCATTGTCTGTTTTTTCCTTGTGTTTGTCTTTAGTTGTTAGTGGAGGGGTCTAGTGAACCTCTCCATCTGATCCTTAGATAAGGTAGTGCTAGGATCAGAGAGGGACGAGGTTCGTGGTCGGCGACAGTTGAGGAAACTGTATAGGGACGTTAGGGCAGACAGGGTCAGCCCCAGTAAGACTAGGGGTCACCCTCTCCCTCTTGTGCCCATAGCTTTAGGGACTCCTTATTCCCCCCCCCCCCCCGTCGTTGTCCTACGCTGAGTGCCTCTCCTGCTCCCAGCGTGACAACGAAGCAGGGTCGTTTCCGCAGGCAGAAGGCAGGCAACCGTTCCCCGGAACAACAACACGACTCAAGGTGCCTGTGCAAATGTTAGGTCTTCCCGAGTCTGGTAGTTTTTCAAGTTGGCTCCAGATGACTCTAAAAAGGCCATTTGCAACACCTGCCATGCCATTATCAGCAGGGGTACGAAAACTAGCAGCCTGACCAGCATGATCAGGCACATGTCAGCCAAGCACCCGACTTTGTGGGAAGTAGAACAGAGTCGAGGAGCGGTGCTTGCTAATGTCACTGCTACGTCTTCGCGTGTTGTGCGTGCAAGCCAATCCCCTGTCCATGCTGGCCGCGAACAAGCCTCCGGCCCTGCACCTGAAGTTGCCCACGCACAAATAACACCACCATCAAGCACGTCCTTGTCCCAGCGCAGCGTTCAATTATCCATTCAGCAAACCTTTGAACGCAGGCGCAAATACGCTGCCAACGCCCCACATGCCACAGTCCTAAATTCTCACATTTCGCGACTAATAGCGCTAGAAATGTTGCCTTTCCGGCTGGTGGAGACGGAAGCATTCCGCGACCTGATGGCCGCTGCTGTCCCACGTTACTCGGTCCCCAGACGCCACTATTTCTCCAGATGTGCCGTCCCTGCATTGCATAACCACGTGTCCAACAGCATCACACGTGCCCTGAACAACGCTGTTTCAGCCAAAGTCCACCTAACAACAGACACGTGGACAAGTGTTGTGGGCAAGGCCTCTACATCTCCTTGTACACTGGGTTAATATTGTGGAGGCTGGGACCCAGTCTGAGCGAGGGACGGAACACGTCCTTCCCACACCAAGGATAGCAGGCCCTACCTCTGTCAGGGTTTCACCGACACTCTACAGCTCCGGAATGTCATGCTCCTCAGCCTCCTCCTCCTCCTGCGCATCCTCATCCACTGTACCCTCCACACCAGTCCCAAGCTGGAAGCACTGCAGCACTGCCTCTGCGAAGCGGCAACAGGCTGTGCTGAAGCTAGTCTGCACAGGTGACAAACCCCACAATGCAGAAAAGGTGTGGACAGCTCTGAAACAGCAGGCAGATCACTGGCTCACACCTCTGAACCTAAAGCCAGGAAAGGGTCATGTGTGACAATGGCCAGAACCTGGTGGCAGCTTTGAGGCGAGGCCAGCTGACGCATGTTCCATGCGTGGCCCATGTGCTCAACCTGGTGGTTCAGAGGTTTATAAAGTCATACCCAGAGCTGTCTGAACTGCTGGTAAAAGTTCGCCATCTGTCTGCACATTTTCGCAAGTCACCTGCTGCTTCAGCCGGCCTTGCCGGCTTTCAGCGCCGTTTGCGTCTTCCGGCCCACAGACTGGTGTGTGATGTCCCCACGCGTTGGAATTCAACTCTGCACATGTTGGTCAGGATATGTGAGCAGAAGAGGGCAGTTGTTGACTACCTGCATCACCTAAGCCGTCGGGAAATGGGTCAAACTCCACACATAACACCTGAGGAGTGGAGATGGATGTCCGACCTATGTACCGTCCTCCAAAACTTTGAGGACTCCACCAAGATGGTGAGCGGCGATGACGCCATTATTAGCATCACCATACCACTACTCTGCCTTCTAAAACGGTCTCTGCTGAAAAAGAAAGAGGATGCTTTGCAGGCCGAGCGCGATGACTTGGAGCAAGAAACAGTAGTGGGTGTGGGTGATAACACACAGCCCAGCCTCATCTCATCACAACGTGCAGGGGAGGACTATGACGAGGAGGAGGAGGATGAAGACATGGAGCAACTCTCTGGCCAAATTGAGGATATGACATGCACACCAGTCATACCCTTGATTCAGCGTGGCTGGCCAGAGGACAGGGGAGATGAGGAGGAGGAGGAGGACAGCATGTTCAGTCATAGTGTTGGTCTGGATACTGAAGTGATGGCTGTTAAGAGTCTGGCGCACATGGCTGACTTTATGGTAAGCTGCCTGGCTCGTGACCCTCGCGTTCAGAACATCTTGGCCGACAATCAGTACTGGTTGGCAACACTGTTAGACCCACGCTACAAGGAGAACTTTATGTCTCTCATTCCTGAGGCGGAGAGGTCAGCCAAAATGCAGCAGTTCCAGAAGGCCATAGTCACGGAAGTAGGCAAATCGTTCCCCTCACAAAACGGTATCGGCATAGGTCAGGAATCGGTGGACAACCAAGGCGTACGGCCGAGAGGGGCACAAGTCCAATCCGCCAGAGGTAGGGGAACAGTCTTTACGATGTGGGACAGTTTTCTCAGCCCCTCACGTACCACAGCCCCTGAGGTGCGGGGTAGTGCCAAAAGAAATGCTAAGTTTGGCCAGATGCTGAAGGAGTACCTTGCAGATCGAACAACTGTACTGCGAGACTCCTCTGTGCCTTACAATTATTGGGTCTCCAAGCTGGACAAGTGGCATGAATTGGCTCTCTACGCCTTGGAAGTCCTGGCCTGCCCTGCCGCTAGCGTTTTGTCAGAGCATGTTTTCAGTGCCGCAGGTGGAATCATTACTGATAAACGCACCCGCCTGTCAACTGAAAATGCTGACAGGCTGACTCTGATCAAGATGAACAAGGGTTGGATTGGGCCAGACTTCACCACACCACCAACAAATGACAACTGAATTTAAATTTTGTTATGGGATTTTGCCATGTACCTCCACTCACCCATGGGTACACACTTCTGGACTTTGGCTAATCGCTGGACTGCTCCTCCTTCTCCTCATGTGCCACCATGATGACCATTACAATAGTTAGGCTGTTGTTTCAGGTATACCCCCAGTGGTATATTTTTTCGCCCATTCTTTTAGAATGGGCATTACAACAACAGGAGACCCGCTCCTTTTCAATGGGAAAAATGTTTTGAGGCCCTCATGTACGTCTCTATCCAGGGACAATGTGGAGCCTCCCAATTTTTGGCTGCCCTGCCAAAGGGCTATACTACAATACACCCACTTGAGGTTTACAGGCCCTACTGCATGTCTGTATGCATGGGTCATTGTTGAACCTCCCAATTTTGGCTGCCCTGCCAAAGGGATATACTACAATACACCCACTTGAGGTTTACAGGCCCTACTGCATGTCTGTATGCATGGGTCATTGTTGAACCTCCCAATTTTTGGCTGCCCTGCCAAAGAGCTATACTACAATACACCCACTTCAGGTTTACAGGCCCTCCTGCATGTCTCTATCATGGGACAATGTGGAGCCTCCCAATTTTTGGCTGCCCTGCCAAAGGGCTATACTACAATACACCCACTTGAGGTTTACAGGCCCTACTGCATGTCTGTATGCATGGGTCATTGTTGAACCTCCCAATTTTTGGCTGCCCTGCCATAGGGCTATACTACAATACACCCACCTCAGGTTTACAGGCCCTCCTGCACGTCCCTATCCTGGGACAATGTGGAGCCTCCCAATTTTTGGCTGCCCTACCAAAGGGCTATACTACAATACACCCACTTCAGGTTTACAGGCCCTCATGCACGTCTCTATCCAGGGGCATTGGTGAACCTCCCAATTTTGGACTGCCCTGGCAAAGGAAAATACTACAATAGACCCAGTTCCTCAAAATGGGCACATTATGTCAAGACAGGGCTTCATGTCCGTCTCTTCTCAGGGTCATCGGAGTGCCGCACAATGTTTTCACGTAAAATCTTTCATGTAATCACAAAAAGTAACATACACCAGCTGTATCTCACTATTTGGTATGTGCCCTTTACATTTCCACCCTAAATATTCATTTTGGTGTCATTTTGGAAGGTTTTCTGGTGCCTCCGTAAAATTGGCGTGAAACTCGGACAAGATTGTTCACAGCTGTGACTTTTGAGTGAGAAATGCTTCCAGGGGTCTTCCCCATGGTGTTGCCATGTCATTTGAGCACTCTTCTGAGACTTTTGTGACATTTTTAGGGTTTCTACATGCTGCCGGCAGTCATTTCATAAAAATACTCGGGTCTCCCATAGGATAGCATTGTGTGACGACCATCCGCTGTGAAGCTGAGCTGCTGGTAAGGCAGCACCCCGAGAAACCCCGAGACCCTTATCCCCTATACAGGGATCTGGAATTATAGCGGAGCCCAGGGGGTAGCTGCCTATTATGAGCAACAGAGCAGGGAAGGTCGCCAGGGGAAAAAATCAAGACCCGAAAAACAAACTCAGAAGTCTGAGTCAAAACCGAGAGGGCAGCGAAGGTACAAAATCATCAGGCAGTAGCAGAGTCGAAAATCCAGGCAAGGGTCAAGGGCAAAACCAAGAGGGCAGCTGAGGTACAAAATCGTCAGGAAGAAGCAGAGTCAGAAATCCAGGCCAAGGTCAGAGACAAAACTAAACACACACTATATCACTGGGGAACCAAAACTATATCTGGCGGCCTGCAAGACAGGCTCCAATGTATTTGAAGGGCGCGGTCACCTCCCATAGGCTGGAGCTCACAGCCTGATGATCTCATCCGGACCACCCCTAGAACCAGGCCAGATGGTGATGCACGACTGGCTCCACCCATCCCACTTCTGACAGAAGAACGAAGGCTGCGCCTAACAGACACTTCTGCAGGGCCCGCTCCTCTGCGACCAACACCACCCAAAGGAGAAACACGTCGGCGCTCAGCGACAGAGGCAGACGTCGCAGGAGCAGATCCATATGAGGACAAGGCCCTCCTATCACCGGCGCCATCCGCCGAAGGAATCCGGCTCCTCCCAGCGGCCGAGGCAGGAACACCAGCCACCGAGTCCAATGGCGATGTGACAGTACCCCCCTTCCTACGAGGGGCCTCCAGACCCACAAAACCCGGTTAATTGGGATGAAGAAGATGAAACTTCCTGATCAAACCCTTGGCATGGATATTACCAGCAGGCACCCAGGACCTCTCCTCCGGACCATAGCCCTTCCAATGTACCAGATACTGCACGGATCCTCTCACTAAACGGGAATCAAGGATCCGTTGAACTTCGTATTCCACGGCACCCCCGACCAAGACCGGAGGAGGAGGGGACCAGACAGGACGAATCAGAGATCAGTACAATTTGAGAAGGGATTTATGGAATACATTGGGCAGTTTGAACGATTGAGGGAGCTTCAGACGAAAGGCGACAGTGTTAATCACGTCAATTATTTCATACGGACCAATAAACCTGGGACCTAGTTTGGCGGATGGCACTTTGAGCTTGATATTTTTCGTAGACAACCAAACTTTGTCCCCAACTCCCAGGTCCGGACCCTTGGAGCGCCGTTTATTTGCAGAAGATGCCTGCCTAGTCTGAGCCCCCTTCAAGTTTTTGTTCACTTCACACCAGATAGTCTTTAACTGATCTATGGACCGTTCTACCCCGGGGACGTCAGAAAGCCTAGAAGAAAATGAACAAAAATGCGGGTGCAGCCCATGGTTACAGTAGACAGGGGTGGTCTTGATGGACTCCTGGTACTGGTTATTCATGGCAAATTCCACTAGTGGCAGATGTTCCACCCAATCAGGTTGATGCTCAGAGACATAACAACGTAGATATTGCTCGAGACTAGGGATGGGCGAATCTACTCGCTAGGACTCGTTACTCGGCGAGTAGTAAGGGACTCGCAGGACTCGGTACTCTGCGAGTTTCCCAGTGATTACTCGCACGAGTCCAATGCAAATCAATATCAATCCTAGTTTTGTCAGAAACGCTGACAAAACTAGGATTGCCATTGTTTGCATTAGACTCGGCTACTGTGCCAGTGAGAGCAGGGAAACTCGCAAAGTAACTGCTGTTACATTGCGAGCCGAGCCGAGTCCAGCTGTCTTCTCTGTGTGCAGGCTGCCAGCTCCAGGGTGCTAGAGCCCGCCTGCTCACAGACATGATGTAGCAGTGCTGAGATTGTTCTCAGTCTGCTCATCCCTGTGCATAGACATCTATATCTATGCACAGGGGATGTAGCAGAGAGGACATCGCGTTTTGGACTACGTCGGACGGAAGAGGATTTTTTTAATTAAAGATGGAGTCCCTAATGGCTTTTTTTTTTATTTCAAATAAAAAATGTTCTCTGTGTTGTGTTTTTTTAACCCTTTATTAGAGGTTCTTAGTGGCTGGGTCAAACGTGGCCTGACATTAAGAATCTCGGGCTTAATACCAGCTTGTATAACAAAGCTGGTATTAACCCCTTTATTACCCAGCGTGCTACCGCCACCAGGGCCGCTGGAAGAGTGGGGTTCAGCGCCAGAGGATGGCTCTTCAATGAACGCGCCATCTTCTGGGGCGGCTGCGGGCTGCAATTTGCAGCGGGGGGTGCCCAGAAAGCTTGGGCATCCCTGCGCTGCAGATTCTAGCCCCCAGCTGCTTAGCTGTACCTGGCTAGACATAGAAATTGCGCGGAGCCCCACGCATTTTTTTTTTATTATTTCATGAATTTCAGAGTCAGAGTCTCAGAGTCAGAGTCTCAGAGTCAGAGTCTCAGAGTCAGAGTCAGAATCTCAGAATTTCATGAAATAATTTAAAAAAAATGCGTGGGGCTCCACGCAATTTCTATGTCTAGCCAGGTACAGCTAAGCAGCTGGGGGCTGGAATCCGCAGCGCAGGGATGCCCAAGCTTTCTGGGCACCCCCCGCTGTAAATTGCAGTCCGCAGCCGCCCCAGAAGATGGCGCGTTCATTGAAGCGCCATCCTCTGGCGCTGAACCCCGCTCTTCCAGCGGCCCTGGTAGCGGTGGCACGCTGGGTAATAAAGAGGTTAAGGCCAGCTTTGTATTATCAGCTGGCCCTAAGCCCGAAATTTATGGCGGTCACGCCAATGTTAGACATGACCGCCATGAATTTCTATTAAATTGTTTTAAAAAAAACACAACACAAAGAAAATTTTTTATTAGAAATAAAAAAAAAAAGCCATTAGGGACTCCATCTTTAATTTAAAAAATCCTCTTCCGTACGACGCAGTCCAAAACGCGATGTCCTCTCTGCTACATCCCCTGTGCATAGATATAGATGTCTATGCACAGGGAATGAGCAGACTGAGAACAATCTCAGCTCTGCTACATCATCTCTGTGCACAGACATTCATGTCTGTACACAGGGAATGAGCAGACTGAGAACAATCTCAGCTCTGCTACATCAGGCAGCAGGCGGGCTCTAGGACCCTGGAGCTGGCAGCCAGCACACAGAGCAGACAGGACTCTTCTTATCTGTGAGAGTTTCCCAGCGATTACTTACAAAGTAAACGAGTCCAATGCAAATAAATGGCAAAACTAGGATTGCTTCAGGCTGAAGCTTCCGAGACACATCTGCGATTTGTAAATCTCACACTACTCGCTATTACTCGCTTCCCCATTCATTAACATTGGACTCGCTAGACTCGCAACGAGTAGCGAGTCCTGTGCTCGGACTCGCTAGAGTCAAGCGATTCCGAGTAATTTAGGATTCGCCCATCACTACTCGAGACCTTGATTAGTGCGCTCGGTTTGACCATTGGTTTCAGGGTGATAGGCAGAAGAAAAGGAATAGTCAATTCCAATCCGTTTACAAAATGCCCTCCAAAACTTAGAAACGAACTGGGTGCCCCTGTCAGAAACAATATTCACAGGAACACCATGCAATCGCACATGATTAATAAATAATTTGCTTAGGGTCTTGGAATTAGGTAACCCAAACAGCGGAACAAAATGACACTGCTTGCTGAATCTGTCTACCACTACCCAGATACAAGTCTTCCCTTCTGAGAGTGGCAGGTCAGTAAGAAAATCCATGGAGATATGAGTCCAAGGACCCTTAGGGGTAGGCAAGGACTGGAGCAGGGCGGTGGCGGGGAGACTTAGCGCTAGCACAGGTTTCACAAGCCAGTACATATTCCTTACAGTCCTTTACTATGGTTGGCCACCACAAACTCCTGGTTACAAGTCTGATGGTGTTATTGATACCAGGATGCCCTGCGAGGACGGAATCATGAGATTCCTTAAGGACATGGAGGCGGAATTTGGCAGGGACGAATAGTTTCTGGGCAGGAGTAGTGTCAGGGGCCTGTTCTGGAGATCTACGAATCTCTTCCAGAAGGTCCAAAGGCACAGCCGAGACAACAATCCCCTTGGCTAAAATGGGAGTCGGTTCCACGTCCTCGACCTGTAAGGGGCAAAAACTTCGAGACAGGGCATCAGCCCTCACATTTTTAGTACCCGGTCGGAAAGTGATAACGAAATCAAATCTGGAGAAGAACAAAGCCCACCTAGCCTGTCTAGGATTCAGTCTTTTTGCTGACTCCAAGTAGGTCAGGTTTTTGTGGTCAGTAATTACAGTAATCTTATGTTTGGCGCCTTCGATGAAGTGGCGCCATTCCTCGAAGGCCGATTTGATTGCCAACAACTCCCGATTACCTATGTCATAATTCATCTCGGTGGATGAAAATTTTCGGGAAAAGAAGGCACACGGACGAAGCTGAGTGAGGGATGCAGTGCCTTGTGATAGCACTGCTCCCACTCCAACTTCAGAGGCATCTACCTCTACAATGAAGGGGCGGTCCAGATCAGGCTGAACCAATATAGGGTCAGAGGAGAAACATTCCTTTAACTTAGAAAACGCATAAATTGCTTCAGGCTTCCAATTAACCACATCCGCCCCTTTACGTGTCAAATCAGTGAGTGTGTTGGCTATCTCTGAAAACCCTTTAATAAATTTACGATAATAGTTAGCGAAACCCAAGAATCGCTGCAGTGCCTTTAGAGACTTGGGTTGTACCCATTCCTTAATGGGTTTAATTTTGGCAGGATCCATGCGAAACCCTTTAGCCGATATAATATACCCCAAAAAGTTTATCTCCTCCTCCATGAAGACACATTTCTCTAATTTGACAAATAAAGAATGCTCTCTGAGCCTCTGGAGTACAGTACGGACATGTCGGACGTGCGACCAAAGACCAGGAGAAAAAAACAGAATGTCGTCCAAATAAACGACCACATACACCCCACTGATATCTCTAAAAATATCGTTGACAAAATTCTGAAAAACTGCAGGTGCGTTACTTAACCCGAACGGCATTACAAGAAACTCAAAATGGCCGAGAGGCGTGTTAAACGCGGTCTTCCACTCATCGCCTTCTTTTATACGGACAAGGTTATATGCTCCCTGAGGTCCAGTTTGGTGAAATATTTGGCTCCCAACAGCTGATTATAAAGATCAGGGATGAGTGGAGAGGATACTGGTTTTTCACAGTGATCGCGTTTAATTTGCGGTAATCAATGCAAGGTCTGAGGCCACCATCTTTCTTCCCCACAAAAAAGAAACCGGCCCCTACTGGTGAGGTGGATGGTCTAATATACCCCTTTCTCAGACTGTCTGCTATGTAATCATTCATGGCCTGACGTTCTGGACTAGAGAGATTAAATATTTTCCCCTTTGGGAGACGAGAATCAGGTATCAAATCTATGGTGCAATCATACTTTCTGTGAGGGGGTAATTTCTCTGATTCCTGAATAGAAAACACATCCTCAAAATCTCTAAAGGCATATGGTACAAAGGGAGGAGTCTTGACCTTCACTTGGTTTACAGATAGCGAGATACAGTTATCCTGACACTTTGGGCTCCAGCGCACGATGTCACCCAAGTGCCAGTCTATGACAGGGTTATGTGTACGTAACCATGGCATGCCCAGGATTACTGCAGATGATAAATTACTGATTGCAAAAAATGACACATTTTCAGCATGTAAAGACCCCACCAGCTTTGACACTTCCTCAGTGACAAATTCCACTCCACCCTGGATGAGGGGAGTGCTATTAACTGCAGTGGTTCTAATGGGGGCATTAAGCCTTAGTAGTGGTACACCAAGATTTCTTGCTACCTGGAGATCTATGAAATTCCCCTCTGAGCCACTGTCTACATAAGCCTCCAAACACACAGTTTTCTTAAGGTAAGATAAAGAAATAGGTAATAAAACTTTGGAAGCATCCGCTGGCAATACCTTAGCACCCAGGCAGGCAGAGCCAGGGCCACCCAGGTGCTGACATCCAGGGAACGAGGCCCTCTGATCTCCAGTGTTCAAGCAGAGGACTCCAGATTGTGGCTTGTACAGCATGTTGGTATGAGATGATGGGAGTGTTCCTCCACAGGACTGAGAAGCTGGACCCAGGTGCTTTGAGGGAGCAATCAGCAGACACAGCTCAGAGAAAAGAAAAAAAAATCAGGTAGAACCATTGGAAAAAGGAGACAAAAAAAAAGGTAAGGGAATGCTTTTTATATATAGTATCTATATATATAAAAATGTTATGGCCAGATATAATGTGACAACCATCTGCTGTGAAGCTGAGCTGCTGGTAAGGCAGCACCCCGAGAAACCCCGAGACCCTTAACCCCTATACGGGGATCTGGAATTATAGCGGAGTCCAGGGGGTAGCTGCCTATTATGAGCAACAGAGCAGGGAAGGTCGCCAGGGAAAAAATCAAGACCCGAAAAACAAAGTCAAAACCGAGAGGGCAGCGAAGGTACAAAATCATCAGGCAGTAGCAGAGTCGAAAATCCAGGCAAGGGTCAAGGGCAAAACCAAGAGGGCAGCTGAGGTACAAAATCGACAGGAAGAAGCAGAGTCAGAAATCCAGGCCAAGGTCAGAGACAAAATTAAACACACACTATATCACTGGGGAACCAAAACTATTTCTGGCGGCCTGCAAGACAGGCTCCAATGTATTTGAAGGGCGCGGTCACCTCCCATAGGCTGGAGCTCACAGCCTGATGATCTCATCCGGACCGCCCCTAGAACCAGGCCAGATGGTGATGCACGACTGGCTCCACCCATCCCACTTCTGACAGAAGAACAAAGGCTGCGCCTTACAGACACCTCTGCAGGGCCCGCTCCTCTGCGACCAACACCACCCAAAGGAGAAACACGTCGGCGCTCAGCGACAGAGGCAGACGTCGCAGGAGCAGATCCATATGAGGACAAGGCCCTCCTATCACCGGCGCCATCCGCCGAAGGAATCCGGCTCCTCCCAGCGGCCGAGGCAGGAACACCAGCCACCGAGTCCAATGGCGATGTGACACATTGGGCTCGGTACTCGGGCCGAGTACACGAGTATCTCGGGATGTTCGGCCCGAGCTTCGAGCACCCGAGCATGTTAGTACTCGCTCATCACTAATCCTCACCATAGTTGACCACTACTCTCGTTTTCTTGTAGTCATCCCTGTGAAGGACCTCACAGCCAAAACAGCGGCTAAAGCATGCCAAGCTCATTTCTGCAGACCCCATGATTACCCTGAACAAGTTTTGACAGATTAAGGACCAGCATTTGAAGTGGAGATATTTAAAGAACTTTGTAACATGTATGATTGTAAGAAGATAAGAACTAGTCCATACCACCCACAAACCAATGGAATGTGGGAAAAAATGAACTAGGTAGTCATAGACCTGCTGAAAACATTGCCATTGGAAGAAAGAAACATGTGACCAGAAAAGTTACCAGATATAGTGAATTTATACAATCATGTCCCAGTGCATTCTACCAATTGTACTCAAGCATATCTCTTGAGAGCAAGACCACCTGGTAAATTACCCATTGACCTGGATATGGGAATAGTAAAACCAGACATAAACTTGCCAGATTCAGATTGGGATTCTGAACGCCAACAGCAATACCATAAAGTACAAGAGAGTGTGGAAAGAAGTTTTTCCTAAGCCAGAGAGAGACAAGAGAAATCCTATAACAAACATGCTCCTGCAACTTCCTTGAAGCCAGGTGAGCAAGTACTTAAGAGAACGAGACGCACCAATAAACTGGATGATCAACGGGAAGCAGTGCCGTATACAGTGTTACCATCAAACTTCAACAATACCAAAGTGTGCCTTATCAGTAAAGACAATGGAAAGAAATCAGTAGCAGTTTCCATAGACCATCTTAAGGTATGTCCTGATACACTGAAGTACCAAGAAGAAGTGCCAGACCTACCTCCACTTGTAAAACCAAAAGAAAAAGAAAACTTTCCTTAGAAATGGATGTAGTACAATGGAGGAATTGTCGTTCCTATGTTAGCCTTTCCCCAAATAGTGGTACCTGAACCAGCAAGACAAGAAGAACAGCCAGCTGAGGTATCAGAAGCACCTGTAGAAGAACAGGAAATCCAACCCCCTGATAACAGAGAGCTTGTTAGTCCCATGGTAAGACTAAGACCAGAACCAGAGACACCAGCACTGTACAGACCTACACATAGCATAGTGCTCATTACACCTACTACACCTGTAACAGACACCCCTGTAGTAACAAGGTCACAACGCAGATAGCCCTTGAGACACTGGGCTGCTTGATGGGCTGGTGGGTGGGCAGGGCTGGTTGCCGCTGTGATGTGACGCCAGCGGTCACGTGATCCGTGGTGGGTGTTCCGGATCTTCCCAGTGATGACACAGGGAGGATCCGGAGTGTCAATTCCAGTAACG
>JARQOC010002254.1:0-27876 GCA_033576535.1 Allobates femoralis
GGAATTGCACTTTAAACTGATAAATAAGGCTATTTATGGTTACAACTTTCACCACTCTCCTGATAGATTAGTTGATGGCTTGAAATGTCACACTCTGAAGACTGATCTGATGAATAATATCTGGGCATCTAGGTTTTCTGGAATGAAGTGATTCCATTGAACCTGTCATCAGGTTTCTCTTTACTAAACTGCTTACACCAGTTTCTTCTAACTCTAAACATGTCTTTGTTAGACTGGCAAACATTCTGCCCCCTGTATCTTGCACATGAACACCAATCGTGTGGATCAGGCCACCCTTTGTGCCTAATTCAGCCCTTTTGTCTCTGAAGTATGTGGATGTAGGGGCCATCTGCCACATCAGTCATTTTTAATGTTTACTTTGGATTCATTCTTCCTTCTTGTTAATGTGCCTGATTAAAAATAGTAATTTTGTGATGACAATATGTGGCGCCCCACCGGTCTGGACGCCATGAGGGGTACTGCACCCAAGCCACAGGTGTGGTTCTCCTGTAGTCGGGAGATGGGGGATGGTAGATATGGTAGATATCCTCAGAAAACACCCAACACGTAGACCCTAGATAGGGACGTGGGTGGACCCGCTGTAGGGAGGACCCCATCTAAGGGAGGAGAATACAGTAGAGAAGTGTGGATGGCAGGCAGAAGGAGCAGTTTGGAGTGGAACAGAGAACAGTTAGAATGTAGAGCACAGAAAGTGAGAAGTCGAGTCGAGTGAAGATGAGAAGGAGAGACAGAAAAGCAGTGTGAAACTGAGAAGCAGGGGACTTGAGCAGCTGAGGCTTGTTACGGGAATGGAAAGGAAGGAATCCTAGGGGCACTGGCGGAGCTGAAGCAGCCCATGCGCCCGAATCTGGGACTGGTGATACCAGACGGAGGGGTTTTGCTCTAGAAACAGGGACCTGACCTGAACATGGCACGGGAATTCATTACTCGAACCGCTGAACCAGAGGCTGCGAGCTTCATAGAAGCTGTGGCTCACACCTGGTGCATCCCCCGAGAAAGCAACCGGACAAGGGTCTTGGGACAAGGTATTGGTCACCCACTAAGACCCGTGGCTACTGGATCAGGGCTCTGTGCACAGAGGCGATAAGAGGAGCACTGAGGAACAGGACCAGAGAGAGGTGAATACAGGCACACCACCGAGGATCTAATACTTGCCACCCCCGATTTCTTAAAGACTACACAGGCTGGAGTTTATCTGAGAGAGTGTAACATCTATGACCTGTTGAAACTTGAAGCTTGCTGTGAGTAAACATGGGTACAGAATTGCAGAACTATGAGAGATTGTGTTGTTTATGCGGCATCCGACTGTGAAGGCCACTGAGCAAAGTAAGGAGGCCTAACGTTAACTGCCTTCCGGAGACAACCAATTACTTCCTCCACTGCACTGGGGACCTGCTCCACCCGTGGGGGGCCACTCCATCCTAGCTACCCGTCCATCGTCCCTAGAGGTTCTGCAGCAGCGGCGGCTACCCATAGCCACAAACCACGGGTGGTGTCACAAACAATTTATCCCTTAAACCACCCTATCTCTATATTATCTCCCAAGAACTCTTTGGCGCTGAATCCAGGGTCAGGGAGCCGGGTCTCGACCCCTATGACTCCCCAGAAGCACTAAAGCACGGTTCCGAGTACCCCACAGCCCTGGGGTGCATCAAATACACCTGTGATATTATGTCTTACATGCTCTAGTCTTTCTTTTTGATAAACAAAAAAAGTTTCAATTCCTGATAACTGATTTGATGGACAAAATGTATTGGACTTATTTTTGAATTTCTGCTTATTTTACCACTGAAGGAAAATATATTTGATACCAACATTATTATGGATATTAGCATTCAGCTTTGAAGGTCATGTTGGGGTCAATATGTGGTTATTTGTAGCAAAATGTGCAGTGGAAATCAAAGTAAGGGTGCTTTCACACTGGGGGTTTTCGTAAAATGCGGCAGACGCGGTAAAAACAATGCATCTGCCGCATTTACCGCATAACGGCCGCACTTGTGGCACACTTGCGGCACGCCCCATGCATTGTCTATGGGGCTTGCGGTAAGTGTGTGGCAGACGCGGCATGTGCGGTTCCGGTAGTTGCAGCAGTTGCGGGCGCTAAAAGAAACGCAGCTGACCGCGTTTTTTTCACGGCTGCAGCTGCTGCAACTGCCGGACCTGCACTTGCCGCACCTGCCGCACAATTACCGCAAGCCCCGTAGACAATGCATGGGGCTTGCCGCAAGTGTGCCGCAAGTGCGGCCGTTATGCGTAGGGATGGGCGAATCTACTCGTTACTACTCGGTACTCGCCGAGTAGTAAGGGATTCGCCCGACTCGTTACACTGCGAGTAATCTCAGGGATTACTCGCAGTCAGTAACGAGTCCGCAGGGAGCGAAGGAAGAGAGGGGGGAGAAATGCTCTTTACCTCTCTTCCGGCTTCTGCTATGTGCTGTGTGCTGGGCTCTGGGACTTGCGGGCTGCGGCAGCTCCAGGGTCCTAGAGCCCGCCTACACAGAGATGTAGCAGAGCTGAGAGAGTTCTCAGCCTGCTCACTCCCTGTGCATTGATATGTATATGTATGCACAGGGTTGTGGCAGTGAAGATGTCGTTTTTGGACTACGTCGGACGGAAGAGGATTTTTGGAGTAAAGATGGAGTCTCTAATGTCTTTTTTGTTTTATTTTTAATAAAAAAATTTTCTCTGTGTTGTGTTTTTTTTTTTATATTGAGTACTGGAAATTCATGGCGGTCATGTCTAATATTGGCGTGACCGCCATAAATTTCGGGCTTAGGGCCAGCTGATAATACAAAGCTGGCCCTAACCTCTTTATTACCCAGCGTGCCAATGCCACCAGGGCCGCTGGAAGAGCGGGGTTCAGCGCCAGAAGATGGCGCTTCAATGAACGCGCCATCTTCTGGGGCGGCTGCGGGCTGCAATTTGCAGCGGGGGGTGCCCAGAAAGCTTGGGCATCCCTGCGCTGCGGATTCCAGCCCCCAGCTGCTTAGCTGTACCTGGCTAGACATAGAAATTGCGCGGAGCCCCACGCATTTTTTTTTAAATTATTTCATGAAATTCATGAAATAATAAAAAAAAGGGCTCGCCTATATTCTTGTGTCCGGCCAGGTACAAATAGGCACCTGGGGGTTGGGGGCAGCCCGTCGCTGCCTGCTGGATCTGGCTGGTTACAAAAATACGGCGAAGCCCACGTAATTTTTTTTTTGGAAAAATCTATAAAACAATCCTAAAAAAGGATTGCATCAGATTCTTTATTAACCCCTCGACCATGGTGGAGGGGTTAATAAAGATGCAGTCCCTTTTATTTATATTGTTTTATGGATTTTTCAGAAAAATTTCACGTGGGCTTCGCCGTATTTCTGGAACCAGCCAGATCTAGCAGGCAGCGACGGGCTGCCCCCAACCCCCAGGTGCCTATTTGTACCTGGCCAGACACAAGAATTTAGGCGAGCCCCCTTTTTTTATTATTTCATGAATTTCATGAAATAATAAAAAAAAAAATGCGTGGGGCTCCGCGCAATTTCTATGTCTAGCCAGGTACAGCTAAGCAGCTGGGGGCTGGAATCCGCAGCGCAGGGAGGCCCAAGCTGTCTGGGCACCCCCAGCTGCAAATTGCAGCCCGCAGCCGCCCCAGAAGATGGCGCGTTCATTGAAGCGCCATCCTCTGGCGCTGAACCCCGCTCTTCCAGTGGCCCTGGTGGCAATGGCTCACTGGGTAATTAAGGGGTTAGGGCCAGCTTTGTATTATCAGCTGGCCCTAAGCCCAAAATTTATGGCGGTCACGCCAATATTAGACATGACCGCCATGAATTTCCAGTAATCAATATAAAAAAAAACACAGAGAAAATTTTTTATTAAAAATAAAACAAAAAAGCCATTAGGGACTCCATCTTTATTTTAAAAATCCTCTTCCGTCCGACGTAGTCCAAAACGCAATCTCAGCTCTGCTACTTCCCTGTCTGTACTTAGACAGACAGGGATGTAGCAGAGCTGAGAACTGACTAAACAGTCAGGATTCAGCTCAGGGCATTAGGACCTGAGCTGAACTCTGCTGTCAGCCAGACTCGCTCTGCTCCGGAGATTCCCGAACAGTGACGCAAGTTAATTTATTCACTGCTCTTGTCACCAATCGGGAATCTCCGGAAACAGAAGCAGAGAGACTCGGGGAGCGAGTCTGCGGCTGAGGCGGCAGCGGCGGCGGAGGCAGGGGTAAGTAGCCGGCCGGGCCGGTGCACCCCCCTCTCCCCCCTCCCCCCCCCCTGACCCCCCATCCCCCCTCCCCCCCTTCAATCTTTTTTTTTTTTTATTATTATTCTTTAAAAGCCAGTGGCTTTTTGCCGCTGGCTTTAAAAGAATAACATGGGGATTTGCAGGTTTTTCCTCTGCTGCCAGACCCCTTATAGGGTCCGGCAGCAGAGGAATCGCTGCAATACTCGCCTCCCCATTCATTTACATTGGACTCGCTAGACTCGCAACGAGTAGCGAGTCCTGGACTCAGACTCGTTACAGTCTAGCGAGTCCGGGTAATTTAGGATTCGCCCATCTCTATTTATGCGGTGAATGCGGCAGATGCATTTTTTTTTACTGCGACTGCCGTATTTTACGAAAAACCCCAGTGTGAAAGAACTCTTATATCTATAAATAAATAAATTAATAATAAAAATAATAATATGTTTCATGTCAAAACATTTTTTTTTATGGAGGGTTGAGAAGATAAGCAATAGAAAAGGAAAGAAATCACAGGAAGAGGAAATAAATGCAGGATTAAAGATGTACTATATATGAATTTATGAAGAAAGTAACTGGATACACAAAGGATTAAACATCTAACCTATATTAGTGAAAGAAAACCCCACACGAGAAATAAATCTGAAACTGGGATCAGGTTCCAACCTGCATAGCAGGGGTCTGAAAATGAATGCAGAAATGAAGAACTGAAAACAATAAGTTAAAGGGAACCTGTCATATCCTTTTTTTGTTTTTAAACCGCCCCAATGTTATTTATATCATGCATTGTGCATCACTGATGTGGTTTAAAAATAAAATTCATGCATTCATCATACAAAAGCATTATGTACCTGCACAAACAGTCATGGGGTGAATACTGCAGCTGGAAAAAGTCACGTCAGTCCACTTCTGTTTTTAAATGTAGTAACGCCCCCCCTTCCCGACAGTGTAATATATTGACATAGATCACTGAAGGTCCTGGTGAAGAAGAATCTTGGGTGTATGGTGATGTCACGGACAAGTGATCATAATGGGTGGAGCTAAGCGGGCCTGAAGTAAAAGACCCTTTCGGCTTAGCTCTGCCCATTACGGTCACATGTTCGTGACACCATCACAGGTCCTGCAGGTCTTTCACTGATGTCAATCAATTACAATGCAGGGGGCATGACGAAATTCTAAAAAAATATAATGAATGAACTTGAGTGACAGTAAGCAAAAGCGCCTACAGGATTGTCCCATTCTGATGGTTTCAGGATTGAAAGGGCTTCAAAAGTTTATTTAACTAGATTTCTTATAATAACTAGAGTGTCCCTTTAACCAGAGACAGTTCTTTTTATGTGTTACAGAAGTAAAGGAAATAAGTTACTATTTGGCTCTGTATTTGGTTGCACTTATATTTACCTTTTAACAAGGGAACTGAGGGGTGGGGGTGTTGGCATAGTAAACATTGGTTTCTCATGAGGAATGAGCCTTAGAAAGTCTCCAGAGGGCTGTGTTCTATCCTGAATAGACCTTGACTATGAACTTGCCTCCCTATAGAGACTGAAGAAAAGGACATGTAAAGATGAGGCTTGTAAGAGTTGATCTGATTTTCACAGTGTGTTCCTTCCAGAGTTGTCTCCCTGGATAACAGGAATTCAATGCAGTTTTTGTTTGTTTTCCATTTATCTATTCACTTTCTGCTGAGCCAACATTTTAAGTTTTAGCCTTAAACGAGACACCATGGAATTATTTCACATTGCACTACAGAGAGAAAAATGACACTTACAAGATAAAAAAATAAAAAAGCACAGAAAATGTTGGTCAGAATAACCTAATGGAAATATCTCCATGGCACTAATGGCTTAATGGAAACCAAAAGACATAGAGATGACTGATGTATCGGTGGGAATAGATATCTGTGCTGTTGGTAAGAGGTGAGAATCTCGGCGGAATACCTTGAGAGTACTGTCTCATGAAAGACAGATTGTTCGTCCTCAGGGAGCTGCTGGAGAATCAGCACTGGTCACAGAAATACCTGAAGAAACAGAAGCATCACCGTCTATAGGGAAATTCTCAAATAAAGAGCATATTGGGAAATATTTTGACTAATATTTTTTCTTTTTATTAATAAAATAAGCTTGTAATTGAATATTTTAGATGGGTTTTCGAGCCATATAAAAATGTGAATAAACAGAATATGTGATGAAAAATATAGCGGGTACCCTAAAGGTCTTTATCTAAACAGACCCCAATGCTTTACTGATCAACCCTGGTTTGCTGCTGTCTTCTTAGGCTATGTGCACATCAGTCGTTTTGTGGGCTGCTTTTGGACGTTTTCCGTCGGCGTTTTCCGCTCAGTTTTATGTTAATTTATGTTAATCCTATCCTCCGGTTGGATTAACATGCTAGTCAATGGATTTTAGAAAACTCTGTCTTCATTAGAACGTTTTTCTTCTGGTCGTTTTCAGTCAAAACTGAGTTTTTTCACCGGTTTCCAAAAATAGAGCAAGTGACTTCTTTCCTCCGTTTTTCCAGCGGTTCCAGCTGATCAAGTGCACAAAAAACTCAGTTTTCAAACCGCTCAGAAAAACCGCCGACAAAACGCTGTAAAACCGGGCGGAAAACGAGCAAAAAACGAGCAAAAAACTAGGACACTGCTGAGCACAGACAACTCAGTTTCTGCCAGTGTCCACCGGTTCCCGGTCAGTCTGCAGAAATGCAGAACCGACTGATGTGCACATAGCCTAATGAAGAAGCCGTTAGCCATTAGTAAATATTTCACCTGTATTTATCTCTCTTATGTCTTTGTGCTTTGATCAATTGCTTCACCTGTTGTTCCTGTCATACTATGGTCTTACTCTTTAATCCCTTCCTGACCGTTGACGTTGTACAACGTCATGAAAGTCGGTGCGCTCCGACCCATGACATTGTACAACGTCATGGTGGTTACTGCAGCACCGTTGCCTTGGTAACCGCTATCGGACCTCGGTGCTCTGTGATTCCTATCACAGAACTGCTAGGATCCATAGAAACGTTCCAGAGTTATTACCTCAATAAAGGGACACTGGTCAGAATTGCAAACAATGGCCAGGTCATTAGGGTCAAAATAGGCTGGGTCATGAAGGGGTTAATCCGTCCACTGTCAGTCCTAAATATGTATCAAACAAAAAAAGGAAAAAGGTGTACAACCTACCTAAGGTTCACAAGGTCCACATTGAGGCAAGTAGATTCCAGGGCGGCACACCCTGGATAGAGGGCAAATGGAACAAATTGTAGAAAATATCCAGCACCGGCTCCAAAATCCAGATGAAATTAAAAAATGTATTTATTCAAACTATGTTAATAAACACACATAATAAAGGGTACCTCTCACCTGATTTTTGGCTTTTAAACTAAAAGGACCACTTTCAGCAGCACCTATTCTGCATTATGCATTCTATGAAGTTGCCTATTATGCCCCGACTGCCCCTGTACACTCAAAAAATACTAACTAAAAGTATCCAGCCCTGTATTATAATTACTTGGTTTCGCCTCCCCATGCTGTCCACACCACCTCTTTATGCCGTCCACCCAGCCACTCCGTGCCGATCACCGTTCTCTTCTTATGATTGGCAGGACAGATGACGTTTCGGCCTAAGCATAGGCCTTGTTCACATAGTCACTAAGGATAAAATGAAAATGTACAATAAAGGATCTGTATTGTGAAAACACGTGCATGAGATTATGTACAAAAGGTTATATACAAATTTACAATAGCAGCATGTCTGACATGTTGTCATATTTATATGATAGAATGGCCTTCATTGCGGTATTTTGAATATCAGACAGATTGTCAAGAAGAATGTAGATGTTGAGAGGGGTGAATACGGGTTATCGGGATTGGATAGCTGCCTTATTTACCTGCTGAAGTTATTAGGAGATCACGAAGGCGGGGAGTTCATGTAGGTAAGGTTTGGTGATATCTGTGCTTATTGGTCCAAAGTGGAACCTTTAAGAGATAGAGGGTTATATGAATAGGATTTCAAGTACCCATACATTGATAATGTTTAGATAGGGTTTTATACCTGTGCTTTAAGTATATGGATGTGAACCTGTATGGCCTCTGTGGATGAAATGGATATTATCAATATCCAAAGTGGAATGCTGTAGCAGCACCTGGTTCTGAATGCGATGATCAGGTCATCCAATACAAAGTTCAGGTAATACCTATAGACGAAGTATATTAACCAAGGTTTGGGGAATCCTTATGGGTTTTAGTAGGATAGAATTGAGCACTATAGATTTACCTTACAGGGATCTCATCCCCTTTAGTGAAATCCTTTTGTAAGTCTGGGTTTTTTTGGGGTTCCAAGTAGATGGTAAGGTAGTAGTCCACCACTGCGTTAAATGGATATAGGTAAGTCAAAGCTTCTAAGAACATATAGTATACTTATCTTATCTTGTTTAGGAAGTAGCCTGCTCACATTGGTGTCAGTGGGTGCCAGCACGTCCAGTGCCTTGGCAAGGAATGGCCTCTATTCCCAGCCGCCGCCGCATTATGTGCGGTCGGCTGGTCATGTGACCGGAAATGACGTCGCCGGGCGCGCATGCGCAGTAGCGCGCGTCGGCGTGTAGGTCTGTTTATGTTTGCAGGTTGGCATAGCAACCCGCCTGCCAATTGAGAAGCGCGGCTGGTGCGCACGCGCAGGCCAGCGCTTCCTAGTGAGGGAGATGACATGTCACTCAGCAGAGTGACATGTGTGCGCTCGATCCCAGCGCACTATACACATTGATAATGTGATAGGCTGTGTTGTTTAAGGTTATCACTATACCATATGAGTATAGGAAGGATGTTTGAGACTATATATATTATAGGGAACCTGCAGTGGGTACATATTGTGTATATAAGCAGTAAGAGAGTATAGTTGAAATGTCTATTATGAGAAAATATGTGATACATCTGCATGGAATATAGGCAAAGATATAAATCATGTATCAATACATTTTTGTCATATTGTAATGTCCACAATGCTCAAAGCTAATAGTATCGCATACTTCAAATCACAACACATTGTCACTTATAGGTTTAAGGGGTCCAACAACAGGTAAATACGTATAGTCAGGAAAATAAAAAGGGGAAGAAATGAAACTTACAAATGAGAGGGAGGAACATAAAAACACAGGGGGGGGAAAGGAGGGGTGAAAACTAGTTATCTTACCATTGTGGTGGATGAGGAGAGGATGAAACGTTATTTGTATCATGTTATCTATGGAAAAGAGGTATTAGGTTAGCCAATCAATCTCGCGATTTAAACCCTTGGGAGTCAGTGTATCAAGGGTGTAGATCCAGTAGCTTTCACGGCGTTTAAGCAATTTGATATGGTTACCTGGAATCGAAGTTGTGCCACATTGTGGTTAGCTTCCCTAAAATGATGGGGAAGTGGCAGCCAAGTCTTGCCACAGCGTATAGTGGATTTGTGGCTTGTGATTCTGTCTCTTATGGTCTGTGTTGTTTCCCCCACGTATAGTAACCCGCAGGGGCATTTGACAAGATAGATCACAAAACTCAATTCACAGGTATAGAATCCCCTAACCTTGTATGACTTCCCAGAGCGTGGATGAACCACCTCACTGCCTTTGATGACGTTCGAGCAACACATACATCCTAAACAAGGAAAGGTCCCTGTTCTTTGTTCTCCAGTTAATGTCCTAGTAAGGGGTTGTTTCTTGGACCCCACGTCTGCCCTGACAACCTGATCCCTTATGTTGGGTGGCCTCCTACAGCACATCAATGGTGGGTGTTTGAAGGTTGCTATATTGGGGTATGCCTTGGTTAATAGGGGCCAGTTTTTCCTTACTAGTTTGTGTACTTTAGGCATGATTGGATGGTATGTGTGTACGAATGGTACCCTGTCTTTATTGGTAGGGCGGTCTATCATGCTGTCTGAATCAAGGATGGCACTGTTGAATTCAGAAGTCAATAACGTGTGGGGGTAATCTCTTTGCGCAAATTTGGTTGACATTTCTTTTAGCCTGGTTGCTTTAGTTGGTTGATCTGTGACTATACGGGTTACCCTTTTGAACTGAGAACGTGGGAGACTATTTTTGGTGGAACGAGGATGGCAACTACTGTATAGGAGGAGGCCATTGCAATCAGTCGGCTTTGAGTATAGATCTGTGGTTAATCTGCCATCCGTTTTTTTAAGAACTCTGGTGTCAAGGAATGGGATTTCTTTGTCATGTACTTTCAGTGTAAATGTTAGTTCTGTACGTATTGAATTGATGTACTCCAAAAAGGATGTTAAGTTCTCTTCGGTACCTGTCCAGATGCAGAATATATCATCTATATATCGAAACCATGTGGTGACATAACTTTTGAATAGGGTATGTGGGTAAATATATTCCTCCTCAAAGTGATTCATGTAGAGGTTAGCATAAGCCGGGGCTACATTCGAGCCCATTGCAGTGCCACAGGTCTGGATGTAGAATTGGTCTCCAAAGAGAAAATAGTTTTCTCTTTGAACCAATTCCAGGAGTTCAATGCATAGGTTCTTTACATTTAATTCTACATTCGAATGTTCTAATGTTCTGACCACTGCCTCTATCCCCTTCTCGTGAGTGATTGATGTATATAGGCTGTTAACATCAAAGGTGCAAAGTAGGCTGTTCAAAGGAATCCTATCCAGAGATCTTATTCTAGTTAAAAAGTCTCCAGTGTCTAAAATGAATGATTTAGTCACTTTAGTGTATGGTGTCAGGATTTTCTCTAGGAATATGGATAAAGGATTCAAGATCGAATCCGTGCCTGCCACTATAGGGCGACCCGGGGGATTCTGCAGATTCTTGTGAATTTTGGGTAGTATATAGAGAACCGGTGTTACCGGATTGTGATTGATGAGGAAGGTTTTTGTTTTGGAGTCAATAGTATTGTTGTTATAGTATTTGTCTACCACACTATGGATCTTAGTTCTTATATTAAAGATAGGGTCATTGGGTACCTTTTTATACGTAGAACTATCTGATAACTGTCTATTGATCTCAGAGATGTATTGTCCCTTGTTCATGATAACGATGGCCCCTCCCTTATCCGCTGGTTTGATGATAATGTTTTGGTTGTCTTTCAGAGAAGCAATGGCTTGTTTTTCATGCGCTGATAGGTTGGAGCGGATTGGGAGGAGGCCAATCTGTTGTTCATGGACTATTGTTTTAACGTCCTGTTCTAGTAATTTGATGTAGGTTTCAACTGGATGGTCAGTTTTGCTAGGGTTAAAGGTGCTTGTATTTCTCAAGCCGAGTGATGTAATGGATATTCCTGCCCGTGTGCTCTGATCTGTGCGGGTTCGTCCCACCTGTAGACTTTGTTATTTAGATAGTCCTCCGTGTCCCTCTGGAATTTGGTTCTTTTTCTCTCCTCCACTGACTTCCTTCGCACACCAAACAGAGACATCAAGACAAGAGATTGGGAAAAAGAGAGAGAAAAAACTTATTTCATTTGACCTCCACTGTGCAACGTTGGGAGAGTATTACCGACAAAGCAAGATTCCAAGAGGCTTGAGGTGCAACTTAAGACCTACTCTTTTTTCTGATAATGAAAAGTATTGTGCCACCTACCAAAAGATCCTGAACAAGTGCTCATTGGACTTAATTCTATTAACGATTGAACATCTACAGGAAGCCATCAAAGAATCTGAGGAAAAGATCACTACAATTGAAACTCAATTGGTCTCCACCCTTAGCAACACAGAGTTTGCCAACCTTAAAAGCAAAGTTGAGACATCACTTGCAACGCACAGAAAAACTCTGGAGGAGAGAAAAAGAACCAAATTCCAGAGGGACACGGAGGACTATCTAAATAACAAAGTCTACAGGTGGGACGAACCCGCACCGAAACGACCATGGCCAAAACCAAGAAAACCGACAGGAGGACAACCGCCATCCAGGGGATCTACACCATCAGGAGGCACACCGGCCGGTTCCGGGAGCGATACTGGAGGCTCACCAGCACCTCGTCCATTACCCCTTTTTTTAGGCCCAAACGGCGGAAGACCAGGAGGTCCAGGCGGTCAACCAGATCGACAAATGGTTCTTCGGTCACAGGTAGGGGTCCAAACCTGGTAATCAATATATCTGACTATTCCCTTTCTCCTGTCGAACTCTCTGTATTAAATAAGGGTCTTTCATTCTGTCCTACCCCCAGATGGGATTCTTTTCAATTGGAAGCTGACCTCCAGAGATTCTATCGTTCACTTAGAATCAAGGCACACTTTGGGCAACAGATACCCACACAGAGTAACCAATTAGGCATCATTTCAGATCAGAGCACACGGGCAGGAATATCCATTACATCACTCGGCTTGAGAAATACAAGCACCTTTAACCCTAGCAAAACTGACCATCCAGTTGAAACCTACATCAAATTACTAGAACAGGACGTTAAAACAATAGTCCATGAACAACAGATTGGCCTCCTCCCAATCCGCTCCAACCTATCAGCGCATGAAAAACAAGCCATTGCTTCTCTGAAAGACAACCAAAACATTATCATCAAACCAACGGATAAGGGAGGGGCCATCGTTATCATGAACAAGGGACAATACATCTCTGAGATCAATAGACAGTTATCAGATAGTTCTACGTATAAAAAGGTACCCAATGACCCTATCTTTAATATAAGAACTAAGATCCATAGTGTGGTAGACAAATAGTATAACAACAATACTATTGACTCCAAAACAAAAACCTTCCTCATCAATCACAATCCGGTAACACCGGTTCTCTATATACTACCCAAAATTCACAAGAATCTGCAGAATCCCCCGGGTCGCCCTATAGTGGCAGGCACGGATTCGATCTTGAATCCTTTATCCATATTCCTAGAGAAAATCCTGACACCATACACTAAAGTGACTAAATCATTCATTTTAGACACTGGAGACTTTTTAACTAGAATAAGATCTCTGGATAGGATTCCTTTGAACAGCCTACTTTGCACCTTTGATGTTAACAGCCTATATACATCAATCACTCACGAGAAGGGGATAGAGGCAGTGGTCAGAACATTAGAACATTCGAATGTAGAATTAAATGTAAAGAACCTATGCATTGAACTCCTGGAATTGGTTCTAAGAGAAAACTATTTTCTCTTTGGAGACCAATTCTACATCCAGACCTGTGGCACTGCAATGGGCTCGAATGTAGCCCCGGCTTATGCTAACCTCTACATGAATCACTTTGAGGAGGAATATATTTACCCACATACCCTATTCAAAAGTTATGTCACCACATGGTTTCGATATATAGATGATATATTCTGCATCTGGACAGGTACCGAAGAGAACTTAACATCCTTTTTGGAGTACATCAATTCAATACGTACAGAACTAACATTTACACTGAACGTACATGACAAAGAAGTCCCATTCCTTGACACCAGAGTTCTTAAAAAAACGGATGGCAGATTAACCACAGATCTATACTCAAAGCCGACTGATTGCAATGGCCTCCTCCTATACAGTAGTTGCCATCCTCGTTCCACCAAAAATAGTCTCCCACGTTCTCAGTTCAAAAGGGTAACCCGTATAGTCACAGATCAACCAACTAAAGCAACCAGGCTAAAAGAAATGTCAACCAAATTTGCGCAAAGAGATTACCCCCACACGTTATTGACTTCTGAATTCAACAGTGCCATCCTTAATTCAGACAGCATGATAGACCGCCCTACCAATAAAGACAGGGTACCATTCGTACACACATACCATCCAATCATGCCTAAAGTACACAAACTAGTAAGGAAAAACTGGCCCCTATTAACCAAGGCATACCCCAATATAGCAACCTTCAAACACCCACCATTGATGTGCTGTAGGAGGCCACCCAACATAAGGGATCAGGATGTCAGCGCAGACGTGGGGTCCAAGAAACAACCCCTTACTAGGACATTAACTGGAGAACAAAGAACAGGGACCTTTCCTTGTTTAGGATGTATGTGTTGCTCGAACGTCATCAAAGGCAGTGAGGTGGTTCATCCACGCTCTGGGAAGTCATACAAGGTTAGGGGATTCTATACCTGTGAATCGAGTTTTGTGATCTATCTTGTCAAATGCCCCTGCGGGTTACTATACGTGGGGGAAACAACACAGACCATAAGAGACAGAATCACAAGCCACAAATCCACTATACGCTGTGGCAAGACTTGGCTGCCACTTCCCCATCATTTTAGGGAAGCTAACCACAATGTGGCACAACTTCGATTCCAGGTAACCATATCAAATTGCTTAAACGCCGTGAAAGCTACTGGATCTACACCCTTGATACACTGACTCCCAAGGGTTTAAATCGCGAGATTGATTGGCTAACCTAATACCTCTTTTCCATAGATAACATGATACAAATAACGTTTCATCCTCTCCTCATCCACCACAATGGTAAGATAACTAGTTTTCACCCCTCCTTTCCCCCCCCTGTGTTTTTATGTTCCTCCCTCTCATTTGTAAGTTTCATTTCTTCCCCTTTTTATTTTCCTGACTATACGTATTTACCTGTTGTTGGACCCCTTAAACCTATAAGTGACAATGTGTTGTGATTTGAAGTATGCGATACTATTAGCTTTGAGCATTGTGGACATTACAATATGACAAAAATGTATTGATACATGATTTATATCTTTGCCTATATTCCATGCAGATGTATCACATATTTTCTCATAATAGACATTTCAACTATACTCTCTTACTGCTTATATACACAATATGTACCCACTGCAGGTTCCCTATAATATATATAGTCTCAAACATCCTTCCTATACTCATATGGTATAGTGATAACCTTAAACAACACAGCCTATCACATTATCAATGTGTATAGTGCGCTGGGATCGAGCGCACACATGTCACTCTGCTGAGTGACATGTCATCTCCCTCACTAGGAAGCGCTGGCCTGCGCGTGCGCACCAGCCGCGCTTCTCAATTGGCAGGCGGGTTGCTATGCCAACCTGCAAACATAAACAGACCTACACGCCGACGCGCGCTACTGCGCATGCGCGCCCGGCGACGTCATTTCCGGTCACATGACCAGCCGACCGCACATAATGCGGCGGCGGCTGGGAATAGAGGCCATTCCTTGCCAAGGCACTGGACGTGCTGGCACCCACTGACACCAATGTGAGCAGGCTACTTCCTAAACAAGATAAGATAAGTATACTATATGTTCTTAGAAGCTTTGACTTACCTATATCCATTTAACGCAGTGGTGGACTACTACCTTACCATCTACTTGGAACCCCAAAAAAACCCAGACTTACAAAAGGATTTCACTAAAGGGGATGAGATCCCTGTAAGGTAAATCTATAGTGCTCAATTCTATCCTACTAAAACCCATAAGGATTCCCCAAACCTTGGTTAATATACTTCGTCTATAGGTATTACCTGAACTTTGTATTGGATGACCTGATCATCGCATTCAGAACCAGGTGCTGCTACAGCATTCCACTTTGGATATTGATAATATCCATTTCATCCACAGAGGCCATACAGGTTCACATCCATATACTTAAAGCACAGGTATAAAACCCTATCTAAACATTATCAATGTATGGGTACTTGAAATCCTATTCATATAACCCTCTATCTCTTAAAGGTTCCACTTTGGACCAATAAGCACAGATATCACCAAACCTTACCTACATGAACTCCCCGCCTTCGTGATCTCCTAATAACTTCAGCAGGTAAATAAGGCAGCTATCCAATCCCCGATAACCCGTATTCACCCCTCTCAACATCTACATTCTTCTTGACAATCTGTCTGATATTCAAAATACCGCAATGAAGGCCATTCTATCATATAAATATGACAACATGTCAGACATGCTGCTATTGTAAATTTGTATATAACCTTTTGTACATAATCTCATGCACGTGTTTTCACAATACAGATCCTTTATTGTACATTTTCATTTTATCCTTAGTGACTATGTGAACAAGGCCTATGCTTAGGCCGAAACGTCATCTGTCCTGCCAGTCACCTTTTGCACCGATTTATGAAATAAATCACCTTCAAATTCAAAAAAACTCTGAATGTGTGCTTGGATTTATCTTCTCTGATATTGTGGGTCAATTGATCCGTTCCGACTGCACCATCAACATAGACCAAAGTGGAGTGCTGGTCATTGACGAACATTGATCTCTTCTTATGATTGATGCCTCCTGCATCATCCACATCAGCTCTGCAGCATGGAGCCTAGAATGTATGAGCTCCTTACAGGTCTCAAAATACAGTTTTCTGCACAAAGCTCTTTTGCTGAGAGAAAACAGCAGATTTGCTAATGACATGTATTTGAGAAAAGTTTTATAATTTGATCTGCTGTCACTTCTTACATTTTTCTCAGAACTGACAGGTCCTCATTAGCCTCATTATTAGGCTGTTTTCACTCTTTCTTTTCAAATTGCTCACCTTAGAGGGAACAATGATGAAATAATCAATAATTGGTATGGAAGAGAGTGCAGAAGAGCTGATTTCTGTATAACTACATTTGCACTAAATTTCTTCATTCATGTTGAGACATCCCCTATGAAAGATGAAAAAAAATCACCGAAGTAGGACGTAGCACTTTAAAGAAAAAACTCACCAAAATCTAGCCAGGTAAAATATCTATTACACCTAGCAGAGGGCTGCCAGCTCCACTGGTAGGCAACACAAGTGTAAGAACGCCGATGCTCAATCCTCTGCAACCCAAGCATGGGGGCGGCTGTGGCGCCTTCGTCCAGCCATGCTGACAAGGAGGAGACTGGTGGCATTCATGGACACAAGGTGACCAATAGGATGTCAGCCACACAGGTCTAAGTGAAGCAAAGTGTCAGAGCACAGCCTATTGGTCACGCCCAACTATTAGATCAGGCGGGTTGCACCGCACCTTGTATATGCATCACAAATGACCGACGCCCCCCAGAGGGCTCAGCCACATACTGCAAAAGATAAAAAGATGCAATACACACTAAAGATAAAAATGTGAGGTTTTAGTGGATATTTGGCCAAATACTTAAGCTCGTAACCCATGCCAAGGGTCCTCACGCTTACGAGTCCTAATCTAATAGTTGGGCGTGACCAATAGGCTGTGCTCTGACATTTTGCTTCACTTAGACCTGTGTGACTGACGTCCTGTTGGTAACCTTGTGTCCATGAATGCCACCAGTCTCCTCCTTGTCAGCATGGCTGGACGCAGGCGCCACAGCTGCCCCCATGCTTGGGTTGCAGGGGATTGAGCACCGGCGTTCTTACACTTGTGTTGCCTACCAGTGGAGCTGGCAGCCCCCTGCTAGGTGCAATGGATATTTTACCTGGCTAAATTTTGGTTAGTTTTTTCCTATGAAAGATGACATCTGTCATCTACTTCCTACTGGAAACAAAAAATGGCAAAAAAGTTATGGTATACTCAGTTTCCACAATAACCCCATTTTCTATACTGACCCATCAACAGATAAAAACATCAGATGTGCTTCCTCTCATCTGAGCAGAGATATGCTCATACAGCGGCAGACAGCTAGGTCACACATTGCAGGGGGCCTTGATAACTTTCTGAATTGAGGACCAGTGATCTGAACTATGATGTGCGATAGATCAGGGCAGCTATGACTTGTTTTACAAAAAGCAAGTATTCTATTTGAAGATGAAAAAGTATAGTTCATGAACAGCGGCAATTTTTTTTCCAGAATACATTCGTCTCTTACTGTGTAAACTTTTTACAATAAATAAAGTATATATTGGTATTGCTAGGATTGTAAAGACCCATAGAATAGAAGCATCACCACCACCTTTCTCAGTTTCACAAGATTATAAGGTAAATGATGACTTCATACAAGGCTCCTTGTGCTGTCCTCATGGTTATGGATTGATTGCATTGTTCTTTATAGCCAGCATTTGTTATAGCTGTAGATTTCATAATGAATGTATTAGCATATTAATTGAATATTAATGCAAATATTACTACTATGGTCTGTACAGATTTTATGTAATGACAGTCATTCTGGGACTTATATTTGTCCTTTTTATATTGACTCTAGGTAACATACATTGTGTAAAGCTAAGTTTGTAGCTGAAAAATCATATTTTTTATGTGATAGATGGTAATAGTAAAAAAAACACTTATTAGACTCTGTGGTAGAGCAGGAAACATCTCCCTGTATGACTACTCTCTGTTCTGAAGACTGCAGATGGCTTTAAGTGGTCTATGGAATGGAAGGGTTGCACATTAGCCAAGATGCCAGCACATGCACAGGATGTCAGTTTCATGGCATGGTTATGTCAATGTACTGTGTTAAAATCTGAAATGTGAGATAATGCGCAATTGGGTCTTATCTTTCAGACAGATAATCGCAATGAGAATTATTGAAAACTGCTCACCTGATATGGTTGTGCAACCCACAACCAAGTATGATCGCTCGGAACACAGCTGCTGCACGGTCCGCACCTCCACGTGAAACCGCGGTGGAAATTATCAGGATAAAAGGACGAAGTGCCGCTTGACCTACGCTGCTGTAAAAGACCACCAGAACTCGGAATATCTGGGGTAAATTGTTGGTTTAATTCCGACACGTTTCGGAGCTGCTACCGGGCTCCTTCCTCAGGGACAATATCCTAATGTACTGTGTTGGTACATCCTGTTTGTACGTTGGCTTGATGACAGTGAGTTGGTGCATGCGTTATGGGCCCAGAATAAGGACATACAATATATGCCAGGATGGGTCCAGGATGAGGGACATATATACCTGGATGAGCCTAGGATGGGGACATATATACCAAGAATACACACAGGATGGTGTACATATATACCAGGATGGTGTACATATATTGACAGGATATGCCCAGAACATGGACATATATACCAGGATGAGGACATATATACCAGAAATACCAGGAAAGGGGACATATATACTAGGCAGTGAAAATACATACCAGGATATATCAGATATACCAGGATACCAGGATGGGGGACATGTATACTAATCCGGGAACATATATAACAGGATTGGCTTGGATATATATAACAGGATGGGCCTAGGATGAATATATAAAGTGCCTTGTGAAAGTATTTGGCCCCCTTGAACTTTTCAACCTTTTGCCACATTTCAGGCTTCAAACATAAAGATATAAGTTCTAATTTTTTTGTGAAGAATCAACAACAAGTGGGACACAATCGTGAAGTGGAACGAAATTTTTTGGATATTTTAAACTTTTTTAACTACTAAAAAACTGAAAAGTGGGGCGTGTAATATTATTTGGCTCCTTTACTTTCAGTGCTGCAAACTCACTCCAGAAGTTCAGTGAGGATCTCTGAATGATCCAATGTTGTCCTAAATGACTGGTAATGATAAATAGAATCCACCTGTGTGTAATCAAGTCTCTGTATAAATACACCTGCTCTGTGATAGTCTCAGGGTTCTGTTTCAAGT
This sequence comes from Allobates femoralis, assembly GCA_033576535.1. Classification (NCBI taxonomy): domain Eukaryota; kingdom Metazoa; phylum Chordata; class Amphibia; order Anura; family Aromobatidae; genus Allobates; species Allobates femoralis. The sequence continues at coordinate 19,653 of JARQOC010002254.1, forward strand.
GTAGAGAGCATCAAGAAGACCAAGGAACACACCAGGTAGGTCCGAGATACTGTTGTGGTGAAGTTTAAAGCCTGATTTGGATACAAAAAGATCTCCCAAGTTTTAAACGTCTCAAGGAGCACTGTGCAAGCAATCATATTAAAATGGAAGGAGTATCAGACCACGGAAAATCTACCAAGACCCGGCTGTCCCTCTAAACTTTCATCTCAAACAAGGAGAAGACTGATCAGAGATGCAGCCAAAAGGCCCATGATCACTCTGGATGAACTGCAGAGATCTACAGCTGAGGTGGGAGAGTCTGTCCATAGAACATCAATTAGTCGTACAATGCACAAATCTGGCCTTTATGGAAGAGTGGCAAGAAGAAAGCCATTTCTCAAAGATATCCATAAAAAGTCTCATTTGAAGTTTGCCACAAGCCACCTGGGAGACACCCCAAACATGTGGAGTAAGGTGCTCTGGTCAGATGAAACCAAAATCAAACATTTTGGCCACAAAGCAAAACAATATGTTTGGTGTAAAAGCAACACAGCTCATCACCATCAAAACACCATCCCCACTGTCAAACATGGTAGTGGCAGCATCATGGTTTGGGCCTGCTTTTCTTCATCAGGGACAGGGAAGATGGTTAAAATAGATGGGAAGATGGACGGAGCCAAATACAGGATCATTGTGGAAGAAAACCTGTTAAAGTCTGAGACTGGGACGGAGATTTATCTTCCAACAAGACAATGTTCCCAAACATAAAGCAAAATCTACAATGGAATGGTTCAAAAATAAACATATCCAGGTGTTATAATGGTCAAGTCTCAGTCCAGACCTGAATCCAATCGAGAATCTGTGGAAAGAGCTGAAAACTGGTGTTCACAAACGCTCTACATCCAACCTCACTGAGCTCGAGATTTTTGCAAGGGAGAATAGGCAAGAATTTCAGTCTCTCGATGTGCAAAACTGATAGAGACATACCCCAAGGGACATGCAACTGTAATCGCAGCAAAAGGTGGCGCTACAAAGTATTATCTCAAGGGGGCCGAATAATATTGCACACCCCACTTTTCAGTTTTTTATTTTTTAAAAAAATTTAAAATATGCAATTTATTTCGTTCCACATCACGATTGTGTCCCACTTGTTGTTGTTTCTTCACAAAAAAATTTGAATTTATATCTTTATGTTTGAAGCCTAAAATGTGGAAAAAGGTTGAAAAGTTTGAGGGGGCCAAATACTTTCACAAGGCACCATATATAACAGGAAGGGGGTATGTATACTGATGATGATCATACATACTAGGGTGGGGAATATATATATATATATATATATATATATATATATATATATATATATACACACTAGTGATCAAAATTAGAGGACAATATATGATCACTTGATTTTTCAGACATAATGTAATCTACATTGATGAAAATTTCGCCACAACAGCATCTCTGACCTGCTTGGTGTGTTCCTTGGTCTTCATGATGCTTTCTGCACTTGGAACAGAACCCTGAGACCATCACAGAACAGGTGCATTTATACGGAGACTTGATTACACACAGGTGGATTCTATTTATCATTACCAGTCATTTAGGACAACATTGGATCATTCAGAGATCCTCACTGAACTTCTGGAGTGAGTTTGCTGCACTGAAAGTAAAGGGGCAGAATAATATTGCACGCCCCATTATTCCGTTTTTTATTTGTTAAAAAAGTTTAAAATATGCAATAAATTTCGTTCAACTTCACGATTGTGTCCCACTTGTTGTTAATTCTTCACACAAAAATTACAATTTATATCTTTATGTTTGAAGCCTGAAATGAAGCAAAAGGTTGAAAGAGAGTTCAAGGGGGCCAAATACTTTCACAACGCACTGTATATATATATATATATGTATGTGCTCATCGTATACATGTGTATGTATATATATATATTCTCTCAATCTTTGTTTGTGTATGTATGTGCTTTGTGTAAAAATGTGTGTGCCTTGTGTATATACATATGTGTATCACATGCAGTATGTGTATTTGTGTGTGTCACATTCAGTGTGTATATAGCATCCACTTTTATTAATATTAGCAGCTCAGTTGAGAGTTCATAGGTGTAAACATGTCGGCAACTGCCTAACTAACATGCAAAATTATTCTCATTCAATGGGTGATATGGAGAGAGAATGATCTATTAGTGATCGTTCTGTCCCCATCAGTCTTCATCATCCTTTGTAATGAGGCCGGTGAACAAGCTCTGAATTACCTGAATATTGTTCATCAGTCTTGTTTAACAGCGTAGACTCAGGCAATGCAGGTGCAACCTAAAAGTTTTTTGAGTGATGGTGCAATATGTTAGCATTTGGGGCCACAATTTTTAGCTTTTTGTCCAGGACCCGTTTTCTAAAATTGGCCCTGCTTGTTAGCAAAATCATCTAGCTATAGAGAAGAACATTCTTTAAATTAACTTATTAACTCTAAAGGGATTGTTAGTAAAATTGTCAAGGAGATTGGGTATTATTCGGCAGCAGCATTTCATGTACACAATTTGGGGGTGGGCTATTCGATTTTCTCATCAATCTACCGGTGATGAGAACACCGGGACGCCATTGGGTTGTCTTGACAGTCAGAGGATGCTGGTGATGACCCCTGTGTCTGTCATCATGGTACTTCTGTGAAAACCTACCCTGTAGCTGGCATTCATAGAAGACCCTTATTTTTGCTATATACAGCTATGGCTACTTTCACATTACAATTTTTTCCCTGTCCGTGGGATCCTACTTTTTGTAGGATCCCACGGACAGGAAAGGAAAGCATCGGAGGTGACCTCCGGATGCTTTTCCTTTGTCCGGGTCCGTGATTATCACGGATCCGGACACAGCGGGGCACTTTTCACTTCTGCAATGTATAATATACATTGCAGAAGTGAAATATAAAGAGTTAAAAACAAAAAAATCATTATGCTCACCTATTCTCTATCCAGCGCTGCCTCCCAGCAAGGTCCGTTGTGCTTACAGGACCTGTGATGATGTCACAGAGCGTCATCAGGTCAAATGACCGCAGTTACCATGGTAACTGCGGTCATATGACCCGATGATGCTCTCTGACATCATCACAGGTCCTGTAAGCACAACGGACCTTGCTGGGAGGCAGCGCTGGATAGAGAATAGGTGAGCATAATGATTTTTTTTATTTTTAACTTGTTCTTTTACTTAATTACACTTCTGCAATGTATGCTATACATTGCAGAAGTGTAATTAGATAGTTAGGAGCATACTCAGTACACTAAAATCAGGTCCGAGGAGACATCAGATGTTTCCTCGGACCCTGCTCCATAGGTCCCCATGTTAATTGAATCGGATCGGATTTGGCATAATTGCCATCCGATCTGTCAGATCCGATTCAATCCGGTTTTTGATTCAGATGCTAAAATCGGAGCAGTCTCCGATTTTTGCACCGGAATGAAATCGGACAAAATCGGATCGGACGCGATTCGGATGGCAATTAGTGCACGTACGCATCGGTCCGATCCCTATAGGAAAACATGGGGCCAAAATCGGATCCGATGCTGTCCGATTTCTATTGTACAGCATCGGATTTGCAAAAATCGTAGTGTGAAACCAGCCTATACTGTTGTCTTGCTGTGTATACCAAAAGTGATTGGTCCTAAGGGAACTATTCAATACAGTGAAAAGTAGAGAAAAATGTAATGAAAAAGTGTATAATAAAATGTAAAAATTACACATATTGATATCACTACATTGAAAAAAGTGCAATCTATCAAAATACAAAATAAATTTGTATGATTGGTAAACAATGTAACGAAAAAAATGCCAGAATTGCATTCTTAGCTTCTGCTGGAACACCAGAGAAAAATGTACTGATAGGTGATCAAAACATTGTATCTACATCAATCCAACATTTAAAAAAAATTGCCACAAGGCTCAAAATATAAGCCCTCACACTGCTCCATATCAGTAAATTGATAAATGTTACGGGTCTCCGAAAGTTGTGACAGAAGCAAAAATATTTTTTCTGAAATTACTGAATTTGTGTTTACCTGAATAAAATAAAACTTAAATAAAACTAACCTTATACATATGCAGTATCTGTGTAATCGTAATGACCTTGGGAATCTACCAGGCCAGTTTCAATGTAAAATGAATGCTGTGAATAAAGAAAACTCCAAACAATTAGAGTTATGCTTTTTTGAGGAATTTTTCCAAACTTGGATTTTTTTTACTCATTTTCCATTACATAATATGATAAAATAGGTGGTGTCAAACAAAAGCACAACTAGTCCTACCTAAAGTAAGCCCTTAAATAGCTATATTGATGGAAAAATAAAAAACATTATGGCTCATAAGTAGGGATGGGTGAACCTGGACTGTAAAGTTTGGGGTCTGTACCAAACACCTACAGTAGTGTTCCCTGAGAAGTCTGTGTTACAGTTCGGGTTCACCTTCGGCTGGGGGGCAATTCACTTCAATTAAGCAATATATGATGGAATTATGTTTTGCTCCCAGTGGATACACCTTGTGAGGTATGACCAGCATGATAGCTCATGGCCGGTATATATCACATCGGCCTGGTACAATCTAAGTGGGATTGCTTTACTGGATTAGGGCGGTGCACACAGGTTTCACTGCATTTTGGTCTGAGTGTGAATTTTTGATTGCTCACAGCATCCCAGGTGTGGGTGTGTCAGGTGGGATATAGTTTGCCTGCTGCTGTGATGTCAGAGCACATCCAGTTTCTTGGGTTTGAGGACCCTTGAGGCCAGACACAGAGGTTTTGGAATCTCCTGAAGTTGGGAAGATGGCAGAACCTGGAGGGTGCTTGCTCTGGGTGTGTTGATGCTGCCGCTGTCCTGAAGGCCTGCCTGGTATGGAGGCTTGGAGGTGGCTGGCGACCTGGTAGCACGTGGTGAGGAGACCTTGGGGACACCTGGACTGCCCTGTAGCTGAGGACACTTTGAACTGGTCTGGGCCTGTAACAGGTTGTGGTCCATGTCGTGTAATGGGCTGGAGTCTGATGGACTGAATGTGTATGTGCCAAGTGGAGACACTTACCATGAAGGGAGACTATGCAGGACTGTGTGAACATGGGTGTACCGGCTGTGTCCCGTATCCCTGTAGGTCTGTAAATATCTCATATGTGGGCTCTGTGTATAATGATCCCTGTAAATATGGTGGGCTCTGTGTATAATGATCCCTGTAAATATGTAAATAATGCCAGGTGGATGTAACCGTCATTGGGACCGATCGTAATGTCTTAAGGCTACCGTTGATATATGGAAATACTGTTATGTATGTTATCAGATGTAATACTGTTAGGTATGTTGTTCTGATGTAAATACTGTTATGTATGTTGTACAGAGTGTAGATAAGGCTAATCGGCATAGGAACTGTGATTAGTGTTCCTGTTAATGTAAAAACGTCTCGAATTGTGAATAGTGTTCCTATTAATGTAAATACATGTGGAACTGTGATTGGTGTTCCTGTTGATATGTAAATTTTGCATTATATATGGGAGCTGTGCTTAATATGCGGTTTATGAAGTAAAAATAAACTGCTGTGTTATTTTACAAACACGTCTGATTGTGGCTGGGGTCACATCTGCGTTTGATTTTTCAAATCCTGATCCTGTTTTGAGCTTTTAAAAAGCTCAAAACCGCATCAGGAAACGCTCCTCATAGGAGCCCATTATAAAAACCGCATCCGGCTCTGCAGCCTGCGTGAAAAATCTGGCTACAAACAGGACCGGAGGGCATATTAACCCTCCGGTTCTATTTGTCCGGAGCTGTCAGGCTGTGTCCAGTTACTTCTGCAAAGCACCGGACACAGCCTGACAGGGCAAAAAATGTGGTGTGAAGCCGGCCTAACTATTTTCGAGCATAGTAATGTTTTTAATCTCAATTTGTTCAACAACACAGCCATTTTAGTTCATCTCAATTCTACAATGTTTAAACAGTTTTAAGATAAAGAATTGCAAAGACAAAAATCATTTCTGTAAATGCAGAAAATACTACATTGTCATCCTAGTTCTCCTGACATTTCTGCTATATGTATCACAGCTGGCTTTTTCCATTAGCATGAAAGCTTATTAGAAGAATGTCCCAATTTATACTAAGTAATTCCATTCATCTCCAACACAAATCATTGTTATACCCCTTGTGCTCCATACATTATAGGAGTAAGCCATCAATACTGATAACTTAAATCCTTGTTTTCTTGGAGTCACGCAGTGATGAATTTAATCCTTTACTTCTATCTCCCAGTAAAATGTAACACAGCAAGTTATTGATTGATAAAGAAGAAGAAATAGCAACAGGATTTCAGTGGGAAGACATTTTCCATTTATCTCTTTCCTCTAAAATAATAGGTTAACATGCCGTACACCTACATGGAATATGGAAAAAGTGGCTGAGTCAGGCATTCAGATCTCAGTGCATAGTAAGAAGAAATTAATTGTGATATACACTTAGAATTCCTCAGCATATATTTCAGCATTTAATACATTTGGGAGGTATTTATCAACCTCTCAAAATCAGTTTTGTTCATCGGCAATTCTCAGTGGAGCATTAAACTAGGTCAGGATTGTATGTGTTTTTCTGGATGCAAAAATAGCAAAATAGTGTATAAAGTTACTTGTCGGAGCTGTGTTTCTTTTTTTTCCTATCCACAGTATAATGTAAAGAAATATAAGTGGGGCGTTTTTTTTCCCAAAATGTATTGCTCTTTTTCCCATTTTGAAACACTGCATAGATGAAGGTATAAAGAATCATTTGCTGGAGTAATAAGATCACCAACTACTGCTATACTCAACTATCAATTACTACTGTTCACACGAAATTATATGTGATTTTAAGAATTTTATAATAGGCTTTTTGTTTTATACATTTTTTGTGTTCTGACTAAACCACCAAGAAAATTAGGATACAAGATGACTTGTACTAGTCCCTCATCCAGTACAGCATTATTGTAAACCTCTGCCTTCATGTTAAAGGGAATGAGATAGGTAAAAAAAAACACTATTAATCTGCACTTGTGGGGTTATTCTGCAGTTTAATAGCATTCTGAAGCTGAGCAGTGCCTGCACTGAGAGCCCTATTGCCAGGAGGGGGAATAAACTTTATTCCTCCTGGAGTGTCGTAAGCCAGGGACTTTCAGTCATAGGAGTGGGCCGGTATGGTTTCAGTCACCGCTGTGTGTATAGCGAGTAGAGGCTATAAACGTTTGGACAGGCTCAATTCGAGTACCGAGCATAATTGAAGTCAATGGGAAATTCAAGCAATTTTCTGCAAGACCCAATCAGGGCGAAATGGATGGAAACAGCACTCAAATATAATGACAACGGCATCAGTAAGATGCCTTGATGCATCTGTGATTCGCAAGTCACTGCTGGTATCAAAGGTATCACATTATAAGGCTAGGGTCAGACTTGCGTCTGACCCCTAGCCTGGCGCATCTGGCAGAAACTTTGGCTAGGGTCAGACCTGCATCTGGCGTTTCCGAGTGTTTTCTGTGCACTCTACAAAAGCACATATCCTGGAGATCTCTGTGGAGCCGGAGACTGCGGTAAGCGTCCTGTTGCCATACAGATCTATTGCCAGGCAGTACATAGCATTACCTGCTGGTAACGCTATGCACTGACACCGAAATTAACTAAGTTTCTGCCGGATGCGCCAGGCTAGGGCCAGATGCATGTTTGACCCTAGCCTAAATGATGCATAAATTTCTGCACCCAAATACTCAATTTGTGCAGATCTTTTCTGTCAGAGAAGGCAGTGCTTGGGCCGGCAGCTGCATTTTGTGGCTGCTGGCCCTTTAAGATAGCGCATACCCTGCAAGGAAACAGAGCATGTCCTGCACATACAGGGACTTCCTCACACCAGCAAGTGCAAGAGCCAGTATGAGCATGTAGTATTCTGTGGGCACGGATAGCACATGAAGTCCAGATGAAGTGGAGCTGCTCCCATTATATCCCATGGGCGAACGCATGCGAACGCATTGAAACGCAACCCGAAATGCAAGTGCAAGATTGGGTTGCGTTTGAACCCATGCGTTTGCTGTAGCACACAAAAAACGGCTCCAGAAATGCATGCGTTCAAACGCAACCCCATTTTGCACTTGCGTTTGAGGTTGTGTTTCAATACATTTGCATGCGTTCGTCCATAGGATATAATGGGTGCATGAACGCATGCGTTTCAATTGCGTTTGGAATGCGTTTGCATGCTTTAACACA
>JARQOC010002255.1:0-27874 GCA_033576535.1 Allobates femoralis
CCATGATCTGTTCTTTTACTTTCGGCGGCTCCTTTACCATCTGTGATCTGCTCCTTTTCTTCGGGCGGTTCCTTTACCTTCTGTGATCTGCTCTTTTTCTTTGGGCGGCTCCTTTTACCTTCTGTGATCTGCTCTTTTTCTACGGGCGGCTCCTTTACCTTCTGTGATCTGCTCTTTTTTCTTTGGGCGGCTCCTTTACCTTCTGTGATCTGCTCTTTTTCTTCGGGCGGCTCCTTTACCTTCTGTGATCTGCTCTTTTCTGGTCATCATAATGGGAGACCCAGACAATGGGGTTTAGGGCACTGCCCTCCGGAGGTCACACTAGGTACTACAAGTTTGTAGACACCGCCTCCTCGCTTATAAACCCCTACCGCAGGGAACATCCTCAGTTTTAAACTTAGTGTGCTCGGAGGATCACGCTTTGCTTGCACTTCACTGCATTCTCACAGCTTACGTGATGGCGTATGAAGACAAGGTAAAAAGGTTCCAGTCGGGACCTGCGACAGCCTCCCCGCTCACCCTTGTGGAACACGCTGGTGGAGGTACCGGAGGGCCTAGAGCCTGGACACTTTGTGTTCTCCCGGTACGCTGTTGCGCTCCTTTCCATCCCTCTCTGGGGGGCTCTGGAGAGTGGGAGATGGGAGCCTTGCACAGCTCCGCTCCGTCCGAGGCCTCCCTAAATGGTGCTTACACTCCGGACTGGTGCTGCACCCCCGTCCGAGGCCTCCCTAAATGGTGCTTACAGACCGGACCGGCACTGAGGCACTCTGTGTCTCCTGTGTGCCTGGGGGTAGTGTCTGGCACTTTATGTGTTTCATGACACTCAGACCGCGCGTTACCCTCGGGTCCGCGGTTCTGCGGGTGTACCCTGTGCTGGGGTCACCCTGGCTGACCGCCCTGTGTGTCACAGGGGCTGAGGCCGTGGGCTGCGGATGGTTGTTTTGTGTGCAGTCTGTGTATAACATTTTACACTTTTTCCCGCGCTGCGGGCTTCGGCTCCCTCATGCTGAGGCTGCCTGGAGGATGGGAAGCAGCCCGTGCGGTGACGTCATCGATGGGCGTGTGTGTGTGTTTCCCGCGTGTCTTCGGCGCCGCCCACAGTTTCACTGTCGGCGGCCATCTTTACCCTCACTTCCCGGCTGGGATTTGTATGCAGCGTGCGCCTGCACTCCAAAGGGGAGACCGGAAACCGTCGCGGAGGTCACACACACACACCGCTTCCTCCTACCGCTTTACTGCGGTCGGTAAGCCACCGGGACTCCCGGTTTTGTTGTCTGCAATTTGGCTTATCTTCCCCTACTGTGGCGATGTCCTCAGCTGGGAAGCGTGCTGCTAGGGCGGCAGAGGCCACCATTACCTGTGCTACATGCCATGGAACACTGGTGGAGGGGTCCTGCAATAACTGCGGACGTCCAGAGGCCCGGGCTGGCACTGCTGAGTCAGCAGCTCCGGTGCTATACCCTGAGGTTCAGGTGATCTCAGGGCCATGGGAGACTCAGAATAAGATCAATGAATCTCTGTTGTCTCAACTGTCCTCCATGTCGCAATCCCTGGAGGCACTTAATAGGAGGCTGGATAGCCCAGCTACTCCGTCCAGTTACCCCCGGGTGTCTCCCTCTTCTGCTGTGAGACCCCTTAAGCGGGCTCGTCGTGAGGAGTCACCCGAGCTCCAGGCTCTCTCTGAGGAGGAGCGTTCCTCTGATGGTGAGGACGATGATGGGGGTTCAAATTTCGGGTCTGTGTCTATATCTGAACCACCAGACGGGGTGGAGGATCTGGTGTCCTCCATCAACGAGACCTTACGTCTCGTGACACCCCCTGAGGAGGTGACGGTGCACCCGAAGGAGGTCTATCAATGGCTGCGGCCAGAAGCTAGACCAAGTGGCTCCTTCATGGACCACACGAATTTTGGAAGGGTGGTTAGAGCTCCCAGGTTACATCCTGGGCGGCGCTATGTCCGTAAACCCAAGGACAATCGCTTCCCCTTCCCCCAGGAGGTGCTTCAGGAGTGGTCGCAGTCCCCGAAGGTGGACGCTTCCATGACCAGGATTGCTGCACGCTCCCTTTTCTCTGCCTCTGATAGCTCCTCGCTGAAGGATGCGACGGATAGACAGGTCGAGCAGCTCGCCAAGTCTTCCTATGAGGCTGTGGGGGCTTCTTTTGCCCTAATTTTGCCACGGTCTGGACCTTACAAGCGATTACTACCTGCTTGGATGGTATCTCTGACCTGGCAAGATCCAGTCCTGAGGTCCTAGCACTTACTGAAAGGGCAAGGGCCTATGCGGACTACGCCAGGACGGCGACCCTGGAAACTGCCACTCGCTCAGCTGTGGCTTCGGCCAATGCTATAGCGATCCGCAGGTTGTTGTGGCTGCGTCTTTGGGACTCAGATGCCACATCCAAGAAGATTTTGCAGAATCTTCCATTTGCTGGTGACAGGCTTTTTGGCACCGAACTGGACAAGCTGATAAAGGATTCTGCTGAGTCTAAGATACCGCAGAATAAGCCTAAGCCACGGTATACCGTTAAAAGGAACCCTAAACAGTGGTCCTTTCGTTCCAGCTCACAGTCATCAGCACCGTCCGCTCGCACGGACCGAGAGGGAAAGCCCGCTTCCCAGTGGCGCTCTAAGAGTCGTCCAAAGAAGACGGCGGGGGCGGCAGCCGCCACCCCAAAACCCGCCTCTACATGACTCGCTCTCTCATCCTGCCTCCCCACAGGTGGGGGGCCGCTTGTCTCGCTTTCAGGACAAGTGGCTACTTCACGTTCAAGATCAGTGGGTTCGAGACGTGATCTCGCGAGGGTACAGGATAGAGCTGACGTCAAAGCCGATATCCCGATTCCATCGGTCGGTCCCATCACCAGAAAAGGCTCAGGCTTTTTACCAGGTGTTGGAGGGTCTCCGCAGGGACGGAGTGGTGGTCCCGGTGCCTTCCGGAGAGAGGTTCAGGGGTTTTTACTCCAACCTCTTTATCGTCCCGAAGAAGGACGGATCCTTCCGCCCAGTACTGGACCTGAAGTTGTTCAACCGTCACGTGTTGGTTCGGAAGTTCCGTATGGAATCACTGCGCTCCGTGATCGCAGCTGTGTCACAGGGGGACTTCCTAGCGTCCATAGATATCAGAGACGCTTACCTTCACGTACCCATTGCACCGGCTCATCAGCGCTGGTTGCGATTCGCAGTGGGGGAAGAACACTTCCAATTTGTGGCGCTGCCGTTCGGGTTGGCCTCTGCACCGCGGGTGTTCACAAAAGTGATGGCCTCCATGATGGCTCTCCTGCACATGCAGGGACATGCCGTCATTCCCTATTTAGACGACCTGCTGGTCAGGGCGCCTTCAGAACACCTCTGTCAAGAGAGCCTGGATGTGACCATGCGGTCTCTGGAACAGTTCGGTTGGCTCCTCAATATTCAGAAGTCAACGCTAGTTCCGACCCAGTCTTTGACATATCTGGGCATGGATTTCAACACAGCCTCAGCCCTGGTGTCTCTGCCACGAGTCAAACAGATGGCGATCCAATCAGGAGTACAAGCAGTCCTCCTGTCACCACAATCATCCCTACGGGTGTTGATGAAGCTGGTGGGGCGCATGGTGGCAGCAATAGAGGCGATGCCGTTCGCACAATTTCGCCTCCGTCCTCTTCAGCTGGAAATCCTCCAGAGGTGGGACAAGAGGACGATCTCTCTGAATCGGCTGGTGACCCTTTCCCTACCGACCAGGGATTCCCTGCAGTGGTGGCTACAGCCACATCACTTGTCTCGGGGCCGGTCCTTCATCAAACCGTCGTGGGTAGTGGTGACCACTGACGCCAGTCTGAAGGGCTGGGGGGCGGTGTTCTTGCACCACAGGGCCCAAGGCCTCTGGACTCAGTCAGAGTCGGCGTTGCAGATCAACGTACTGGAGATCAAGGCGATCTATCTGGCGCTCCTGGCTTTTCAGAGATTCCTCTCAGGACAACCCATTCGGGTTCAGTCCGACAATGCGACGGCCGTCGCTTATATAAATCATCAAGGAGGAACCAGGAGTGCAGAGGCGCTGGCCGAAGTCCACCGCATCCTATCCTGGGCGGAGGACAACAACTGCCTGATATCCGCAGTTCACATCCCAGGGGTCGAAAACTGGGAGGCCGACTTTCTGAGCAGGCAGGGGATGGACGCCGGAGAGTGGTCTCTTCATCCAGACGTCTTCCGGGACATCTGCAGCAGATGGGGCACTCCGGACGTGGATCTGATGGCCTCGCGGCTGAATCATCAGGTTCCACAATACATGGCGAGGTCATGGGACCCCCAGTCTCTGGGAGCGGACGCCCTGATCTTGACTTGGTCCAGATTCCATCTACCATATGTGTTCCCGCCTCTAGCTCTGATTCCCAGGGTGCTGTGGAAAATCAGGTCGGAATGCAGGGTAGCCATTCTAGTGGCTCCAGACTGGCCCAGGAGGTCCTGGTATCCGGACCTGTGGCATCTGTCAGGCGGACACAGGTGGGCTCTTCCAGAACGCGCAGATTTACTCGCGCAAGGCCCATTCTTCCACCTCAATTCCAGGGCCCTCAGATTGACTGCATGGCTCTTGAGGCCTGGCTGCTGACATCCAGGGGTTTCTCCCCTACGGTGGTTGCCACTATGAACCGGGCTAGGAAACCAGTTTCCAGGAGGATGTACCACAGAACGTGGAAAATCTTTTTTACTTGGTGTGCCTCTGGCGGACGGTCTCCGTGGCCCTTGTCCATCCCGACGTTGTTGGCTTTCCTACAGTCGGGTTTGGAATTGGGATTATCCCTTGGCTCTTTGAAAGGTCAAGTATCAGCACTTTCTGTGCTGTTTGACAGGCGATTGGCGCTCCTCCCGAAGGTCCGTCAATTTCTGAAGGGGGTGTCGCGGATGATTCCGCCCTACAGGAGACCTGGACCCTTGGGACCTTAACATGGTCCTGGCGGCATTGCAGAAAACCGCCGTTTGAGCCTCTAAGGGAGGTTTCTCTATCTCGTCTATCCCAGAAAGTGACCTTTCTGGTGGCGATTACATCTCTGAGGAGGGTCTCAGAATTGGCTGCACTATCGTGCAAGTCACCCTTTCTGGTGGTTCACCAAGACAAGGTGGTGTTGCGTCCTCGGCCAGAATTCTTGCCGAAGGTGGTTTCAACTTTCCACCTGAACCAGGAGATTGTTCTCCCATCATTTTGCCCCGCTCCCGTTCATCAGGTTGAACGCGACCTCCATACTCTGGATCTCGTGAGAGCTATACGCATTTATGTGTCTAGGACCGCCTCCTTTAGGAGTTCGGATTCCTTATTTGTTCTTACGGCAGGTCGCTGTAAGGGGTCCGCGGCGTCGAAATCGACATTGGCCAGATGGATTAAGGCTTCCATCCAGGAGGCTTACCGGACTTCTGGTTTGCCTCTCCCGGTGGGATTGAAGGCTCACTCTACCAGAGCCGTAGGTGCTTCCTGGGCTTTGCGACATAGAGCGTCTGCTCTACAGGTGTGTCAGGCGGCCACTTGGTCCAGCCTGCACACTTTCTCTAAGCACTATATGGTGCATGCCCATGCCTCTGCGGATGCAAGTTTGGGCAGGCGGGTTCTCCAGGCGGCGGTTGCCCACCTTTAAAAGGGAACCATGTGTTATCCGTCTTGTTGAGGAACTATTCCCGCCCTGGGGTATTGCTTTAGGACATCCCCATTGTCTGGGTCTCCCATTATGATGACCAGAAAAAAGAGAATTTTGTTTACGTACCGTAAATTCTTTTTTCTTTAATCATCAATGGGAGACCCAGCACCCACCCAGTTGTTCCTTTGCATGTTTTGCATTTGCTCTGTTCTCTGTTGAGACAGTGTTTGCCGGGTTGTTGAACCGTTTGTACACGGCATTCTTCCCGATGTTTCGGGTGTGGTTTATTTCCTCCTCGCAGCTTGTAGACCAAACTGAGGATGTTCCCTGCGGTAGGGGTTTATAAGCGGAGGAGGCGGTGTCTACAAACTTGTAGTACCTAGTGTGACCTCCGGAGGGCAGTGCCCTAAACCCCATTGTCTGGGTCTCCCATTGATGATTAAAGAAAAAAGAATTTACGGTACGTAAACAAAATTCTCTTTTTTTCTTCGGGCGACTCCTTTACCTTCTGTGATCTGCTCCTTTTCTTCGAGTGGCTCCTTTACCTTCTGTGATCTGCTTTTTTTCTTCGGGCGGCTCCTTTACCTTCTGTGATCTGCTCTTTTTCTTCGGGCGGCTCCTTTACCTTCTGTGATCTGCTCTTTTTTCTTCGGGTGGCTCCTTTACCTTCTGTGATCTGCTCCTTTTTCTTTGGGCGGCTCCTTTACCTTCTGTGATCTGCTCCTTTTCTTCGGGCGACTCCTTTACCTTCTTTGATCTGCTCCTTTTCTTCAGGCGGTTCCTTTACCTTCTGTGATCTGCTCCTTTCCTTCGGGTGGCTTCTTTACCATCTGTGATCTGCTCCTTTTCTTCCGGCTGCTCCTTTTACCTTCTTTGATCTGCTCCTTTTCTTCAGGCAGTTCCTTTACCTTCTGTGATCTGCTCTTTTTTTCTTTGGGCGGCTCCTTTACCTTCTGTGATCTGCTCTTTTTTCTTTGGGCGGCTCCTTTATCTTCTGTTCTGCTCTGTTCCTCCTGCAGGTTCGATGAGGTTTACTACGGTCAGTTCATCTCACTGTACATGAAGCGGACGTTCTTCCTTGATGATAGTGGACCCCCGCTCGGTCACATGCTCTTGGCTCTTGGAGGTAAGAAGCTGTGTTCAGATATAGCAAGCGATGATAGACGGTCAGCTCTTTGGCCAGGATGCATGATTCTTTTTTTTTTTTTACAGGATATCTCGGGGGATTTGATGGTAATTTCATGTGGAACAGGATTGGGGCAGGTGGGTGACGTCTGCAGCGACCTTGTCAGTCCCTGTCTGTGGGGACATATCTCGGGACCCCCGTCCGTCTCTCCCTCATTATTGAATCCTCTACACTACAGAATACAGCAACAATGTCCCGGTGTGGTGGCTGCGTCTGCTGCCCGCCGTCTCTGGGGCTCTCTGTGTCCCCCTGGCCTATCAGATCGTTGTTGAGCTGGGGTACTCTGCCTGGGCCGGAGGGGCTGCCGCTCTTCTCATTCTTTTTGGTGAGTTTTGCCTTCTCCTGTTTGATGTTCACTCTTTTATCAGGTGATGTAGACGTCTTCCACCATTTTTGATGGTTTCATTGCATTTAAAATAGAAAATTTCAGCAGCCGTGTGGATTGAGGTGCTAGAAAGTCTTTTGCTGTTTTGTGTACAGAGCTCACATGCAGAGTTATGTGTTTTTATGGAGACAAAGCATATGTGTCCTTAGTGCTGGCGGCCTTGTGTTACTGTACCTCCTCTATAGAGGATATTACAGCAGAGGAGGGAGCGAAGGTGGAGAGAGCCTGTGGGGAGCAGGAGGCCGCTGGGGGCATGATGCTGCGGGGAGCAGGATGCTGCTGGGTGCAGGAGGCCGCTGGGTGCAGGAGGCCGCTGGGTGCAGGAGGCCGCTGGGTGCAGGAGGCCGCTGGGTGCAGGAGGCCGCTGGGTGCAGGATGCCGCTGGGTGCAGGAGGCCACGGAGAGCCAGAGGGCTGTCTACACAAAGCGGACGGTTGTTCTTTGCAGGCTGTTTGCAAAAGTAAATTCCTTATTATCACTTTGCTGTTTGATCATCACTGGTCTTATCTCATCTCTTCTAGAAAACGCTCTGGTCACTCAGTCTCGGCTGATCCTTCTGGAGTCTCCGCTCATATTTTTCATCCTTCTGGCCGTCTTGTCCTATCTAAAGTTTCATAGCCAACAGCAAACTAGGTGAGAAGCCCGAAATATTGTAAGGCGTAGATCACACAGGACGTACAGGATCTGCAGATGTGACAGTGTGAAGTGTATTAATATTGAGTTGCCTCCAGTATTATCCTCCAGAGCTGCACTCACTATTCTGCTGGTGCAGTCACTGTGTACATACATTACATTACTGATCCTGAGTTACCTCCTGTATTATACTCCAGAGCTGCACTCACTATTCTGCTGCTGCAGTCACTGTGTACATACATTACATTACTGATCCTGAGTTACCTCCTGTATTATACTCCAGAGCTGCACTCACTATTCTGCTGCTGCAGTCACTGTGTACATACATTACATTACTGATCCTGAGTTACCTCCTGTGTTATCCTCCAGAGCTGCACTCACTATTCTGCTGGTGCAGTCACTGTGTACATACATTACATTACTGATCCTGAGTTACCTCCTGTATTATACTCCAGAGCTGCACTCACTATTCTGCTGGTGCAGTCACTGTGTACATAAATTACATTACTGATCCTGAGTTACCTCCTGTATTATACACCAGAGCTGCACTCACTATTCTACTGGTGCAGTCACTGTGTACATACATTACATTACTGATCCTGAGTTACCTCCTGTATTATACTCCAGAGCTGTACTCACTATTCTGCTGGTGCAGTCACTGTGTACATACATTACATTACTGATCCTGAGTTACCTCCTGTATTCTACTCCAGAGCTGCACTCACTATTCTGCTGGTGCAGTCACTGTGTACATACATTACATTACTGATCCTGAGTTACCTCCTGTATTATACTCCAGAGCTGCACTCACTATTCTGCTGCTGCAGTCACTGTGTACATACATTACATTACTGATCCTGAGTTACCTCCTGTGTTATCCTCCAGAGCTGCACTCACTATTCTGCTGGTGCAGTCACTGTGTACATAAATTACATTACTGATCCTGAGTTACCTCCTGTATTATACACCAGAGCTGCACTCACTATTCTACTGGTGCAGTCACTGTGTACATACATTACATTACTGATCCTGAGTTACCTCCTGTATTATACTCCAGAGCTGCACTCGCTATTCTGCTGGTGCAGTCACTGTGTACATACATTACATTACTGATCCTGAGTTACCTCCTGTATTATACTCCAGAGCTGCACTCACTATTCTGCTGGTGCAGTCACTGTGTACATACATTACATTACTGATCCTGAGTTACCTCCTGTATTATACTCCATAGCTGCACTCACTATTCTGCTGGTTCAGTCACTATGTACATACATTACATTACTGATCCTGAGTTACATCCTGTATTATACTCCAGAGCTGCACTCACTATTCTGCTGGTGCAGTCACTGTGTACATACATTACATTACTGATCCTGAGTTACCTCCTGTATTGTACTCCTGAGCTGCACTCACTATTCTGCTGGTGCAGTCACTGTGTACATACATTACATTACAGATCCTGAGTTACCTCCTGTATTATACTCCAGAGCAGCGCTCATTGTTTGTTAGGTTTGTTTCGCACTTCTCCTTACTGTGATTGTTTCCTCAGCAGTCCGTTCTCGGCCCGCTGGTGGTTGTGGTTGCTCCTGACTGGTGTCTCTGTCTCCTGTGCGGTGGGGTAAGTGTCTCCTTCTTCCCCTCGTTGTCTCTGGCTTGTGCTCCTTGTCTGTGACGTTCCTCTCCTTCTCAGAGTGAAGTACATCGGCTTGTCCTCCTACCTCCTGATTTTGGCCCTCGCCGGAGTGCACGCCTGGCAGCTGATTGGTGACCGGAAACTGTCTAATGTACATAATTGCCTCGTCGTTCTAATGCTGCACTGCGGGCGAGGAGTCTCAGGACTGTTCTGTCTTTATACAGATGCTGGTGCTTTGTCACTTGGGGGCGCGAGGCCTAGCAATACTGCTGCTCCCTGCCGTGCTGTACCTGGGGATGTTCTACATACACCTGTCATTACTGACGCGCTCCGGACCCCACGACCACATCATGAGCAGCGCATTCCAGTCCAGTTTGGAGGTAACACATTATAGTAGAAAAATAAGTGCAGCTCCAGAGTATAATAGAGGAGGTAACGCAGGCTCAGTAATGTAATGTATGTACACAGTGACCACCAGCAGAATAGTGAGTGCAGCTCTGGAGTATAATACAGGAGGTAACTCAGGATCAGTAATGTAATGTATGTACACAGTGACTGCACCAGCAGAATAGTGAGGGCAGCTCTGGAGTATAATACAGGAGGTAACTCAGGATCAGTAATGTAATGTATGTACACAGTGACTGCACCAGCAGAATAGTGAGTGCAGCTCTGGAGTATAATACAGGAAGTAACTGAGGATCAGTAATGTAATGTATGTACACAGTGACTGCACCAGCAGAATAGTGAGTGCAGCTCTGGAGTATAATACAGGAAGTAACTGAGGATCAGTAATGTAATGTATGTACACAGTGACTGCACCAGCAGAATAGTGAGTGCAGCTCTGGAGTGTAATACAGGAGGTAACTCAGGATCAGTAATGTAATGTATGTACACAGTGACTGCACCAGCTGAATAGTGAGTGCAGCTCTGGAGTGTAATACAAGCAGGAGTGCTCGCTTAGCCCATTGCAGTGAATATAGCACACCTCTCATTATTGCATTGTTGTGAGCAGTCTGACATTTCTCGTATACTCTATCTCCTATGTGTTCTATTCCTTTAATGTATGTAACTTTCTAATTCCTTTATTTTCTTTTAGCTTTTTTTTTCCATCTGTGCTTGCAGTCATTGAATAGGATGCAGTTCTGACCTAATACATCTCACAGCTGAGGTTTGTTACAATTACACCCGGTCTTGACCATCCTGTGTGACAGCAGTCCACAGACTGATACATAGCAACAAAACATGAGCTCCAACCTGCCTCCTTCCCTGAGGATCAGAGATGAATGTTTACAGTGGAAACGATTGCAGCAAACCCTCAGCTGTGAGAATCATTGTGTCATTCCTCTTAATGTAAGCCATGATGTTGCCATTCAACACCAGCAAACAGAGATGGTGAAGAGAGCGAGGAATTAACACTTTTTGTTACATTGTGAGTGTTCAGTTTACACAGTGTTTTTTGGGCATCTGTAGCTGTCCACTGTAAGACCGCCACGGATCTGATTTGGCTCCCATGTGTCCCTATGAGCACGGATTAGTGCTCTATTGCCGTCCGATTTGTCACTGATCCGATTCTGTCTGATTTTTTGCTGTACCCAGAATCGGATCTGACCCAGTCTGCGGCAATTAACATGGGGGGGGCTATGGAGCGCAGGTCCAGGAAAACATCGGAACGTTTCCCAGACCCAATCTTAGTGTACGGAGCATGCTCAGTACATTAAAACTGCTCTGTTCATGTTTGATTGCACTTCAGCAATGTATATACATACATTATATATATACATACATTGTGGAAGTAAAATTAACTAAAGCAAGTGTTAAAAATAAAAAAAATATATATCCTCACCCCTCCAGTGTGTCCCGCGATGCGCGCCATTTAGTTCCAAGGGTTTAAGGACCTGGCGGAGCATCAGCTGAGCGGTTTGAATCTCCTGCCCACCAAAACTGATTGGCGGGCAGCAGATTTAAACCCCTCAGCTGATGTGGTCATGTGACCAATCAGCTGATCGGATAGCCCCGCCAGGTCAGCTGGTCCTTAAGCTTCCTTCACTTCCACAATGTATGTATATACATTGCGGGAGTGAAAGTGCGCCGCCTGCCTGCGCTTTGCAGGCTCGGGCTTTTCTGTGTCCGGATCCGTGAAAGTGACGGACCCGGACACAGAATTGGCATCCGTGGGCACACATCCGATGCTGTCCTTTCCTGTCTGTGGGGTCCTGCACAAAACAGGATCCCCACAGACAGGAAAACAATTGCGATGTGAAACCAGCCTAAATCTTTTGTTGGCTGTCCTATCTGCGGGATGTGTCTGTGCTGCCCCTTACAGGCTGTCAGTAGTTATGTCACCCGCCATACATATGTCATGTGACTTCTCGCTTCCGCTCAGGGCGGTCTGTCGCGGATCACGCAGGGGCAGCCGCTGGAGGTGGCGTTCGGCTCGCAGATCACACTCAGGAATACGCTGGGTAAACCGGTGCCCTGCTGGCTGCACTCTCACAAGAACACCTACCCCATCATGTGAGTGCCGCCAACACGTACATTCTTCTTAAAGGGTCAGGCCGCCTAATTATATCTCTCTAGTTAATGGTCTCCAATCCTGTGTTCTCCGTTTTCCTCCTTAAGGTACGAGGGAGGACGAGGGAGCTCACACCAGCAGCAGGTCACCTGCTACCCCTACAAAGACGTCAATAACTGGTGGATCGTGAAGCACCCGGCGCGGTAATCGCAGGATGCAGTGCGGGGGACGGGGCGTCAGGAAGGTGAAGGGTAAACCATGGTGTTGTCTCTTCTCCAGGCAGGACATGGTTGTCAGCTCTCCACCGCGCCCTGTGAGGCACGGAGACATCGTCCAGCTGCTGCATGGGATGACCGCGCGTTTCCTCAACACGTACGTGACCGGGTACTGCTGGGTGCTATAGTGGCACATTGTGTCCTCGGTGACCTTGTGGTGCCACAGGGTGCTATAGTGGCACATTGTGTCCTCAGTGACCATGTGCCACCGGGTGCTATAGTGGCACATTGTGTCTTCAGTGACCATGTGCCACCGGGTGCTATAGCAGCACATTGTGTCCTCAGTGACCATGTGCCACCGGGTGCTATAGCAGCACATTGTGTCCATGGTGACTGTGTACCACCGGGTGCTATAGCAGTACATGGTGTCCTCGGTGACCGTGTGCCGTCTGGTGCTATAGCGGCACATTGGGCTCCTTAGTAACTGTGTGACCCATCCTCTCTGCTCCAGGCATGACGTGGCCGCTCCGTTTTCTCTCTACGCCCAAGAGATCTCTGCGTACATCGACTATAACATCTCCATGCCGCCACAGACACTATGGAAGGTGGTGAGTGTCCGGGATAAGGGAGGGGGGAATCCGATTGAGCTGATGTCCGTCCTGGTCCATGGTAATGAGCTCTGCACCTGTGACTACATCCACTGTCCGTACACTGACAGCAAGCGGAGATCTGTAAATAGATCTGGAGCGTCACTTTCACTTCATCCTCCAGGAGATTCAGAACCGGGAGTCAGACCGAGACACATGGAAGACGATAGTGTCCGAGGTGAAGCTGCTCCACGTGAACACATCAGCTGTGCTGAAGGTAGGGACGGTGCCCGCACGGTCAGCAAGGTGGCATCATTACTGTTTCGTTTGCATTTTCACATTCCCTGAATCTGAGCTTTGTCTGCAGCTCAGTGGCTCCACGTTACCGGACTGGGGCTACCGGCAGCTGGAGGTCGTGGGGGACAAGATGGCGAAAGGCTCTCACCAGAGTCTGATCTGGAACGTGGAGGAGCATCGCTACGGCAAGAGTATGTCCACAGAGAAGGGCCGGACCTCCAATCTGCCCCATCCCATAATGTCCTGAATATGACCGAACCCTTGATCTGCCCCATTCCATAATGTCCTGAATATGACCGAATCCTTGATCTGCCCCATTCCATAATGTCCTGAATATGGCCGGACCTTTGCTCTGCCTCATCCCATAATATTCTGAATATGAGCAGACCCTTGATCTGCCCCATCTCATGATGTCCTGAATATGGCCGGACCCTCGATCTGCCCCATCCCATAATATCCTGAATATGGCCGGACCCTCGATCTGCCCCATCCCATAATATCCTGAATATGTCCAGACTCCTGATCTGCCCCATCCCATGATATCTTGAATACGACCGGACCACCGATCTGCCCCATCCCATAGTATCCTTAATATGACCAGACCCTCGATCTGCCCCATCCCATAATATCCTGAATACGGCCGCACCCTTGATCTGTCCCGTCACATAATTTCGGTGTCCGTCCCCACAGGTGAGGAGCAGGCGGAGCGAGAGGAGGAGCTTCAGTCTCCGACACAGATGGATGTGGGGAGGAATCTGAGCTTCATGTCTCGGTTCTGGGAGCTACAGGTACATTGTGTGCAGCGTTTCCATCTGCAAGGATCGTCCGGGTGTTCTCTCCTTGTCTTTCCTGTCTCCGCAGGGATCGTCCGGGTGTTCTCTCCTTGTCTTTCCTGTCTCCGCAGGGATCGTCCGGGTGTTCTCTCCTTGTCTTTCCTGTCTCCGCAGGGATCGTCTGGGTGTTCTCTCCTTGTCTTTACTGTCTCTGCCGGGATCGTCCGGGTGTTCTCTTGTTGTCTTTTCTGTCTCTGCAGGGATCGTCCGGGTGTTCTCTTATTGTCTTTCCTGTCTCTGCAGGGATCGTCCGGGTGTTCTCTTATTGTCTTTCCTGTCTCTGCAGGGATCGTCCGGGTGTTCTCTCATTGTCTTTCCTGTCTCTGCAGGGATCGTCCGGGTGTTCTCTTATTGTCTTTCCTGTCTCTGCAGGGATCGTCCGGGTGTTCTCTCATTGTCTTTCCTGTCTCTGCAGGGATCGTCCGGGTGTTCTCTCATTGTCTTTCCTGTCTCTGCAGGGATCGTCCGGGTGTTCTCTCATTGTCTTTCCTGTCTCTGCAAGGATCGTCCGGGTGTTCTCTTATTGTCTTTGCTGTCTCTGCAGGGATCGTCCGGGTGTTCTCTCATTGTCTTTCCTATTCTCTGCAGGGATCGTCCGGGTGTTCTCTCATTGTCTTTCCTGTCTCTGCAGGGATCGTCCGGGTGTTCTCTTATTGTCTTTGCTGTCTCTGCAGGGATCGTCCGGGTGTTCTCTCATTCTTTCCTGTCTCCGCAGTGGACAATGCTGACGATGAGGAGTGACAGCCCCGAGCACAAGTACTGCTCCTCGCCTGCAGACTGGATCGCGCTGGACACCAGCATCGCATACTGGCTCCATCCCCGGAGTTCGGTGAGCAGGCGGCCGCTATTCACAGCCCCCAATCCGTGTTCTGCTCCCACAAACTTCCCGCTGTGACTATAACCCCCATTTTTCATTTCTTTACCTCTTTTTCTCTCTGTCTCGGATGGTTCTTTTAGGACGAGCTCTTAAATGATACAGTTCAGTGCAGGATCCTCAGTTTGTGTCGCCGTTTTCTGAGGCGTCACTTTTCTTTAGCTGGTGATGGCACTGGGTGACGACCATCTGTGGCAGGCAGATTATTTGGGGAAACAGACAGACTGTGATCACTTCATTTGCATTTATTATGGGGGATACAGTGACCCCACACCCTCCTCTCTGCTTCACAAAAATAGGAAATTGTGACATCTTTTTCCACCATCGCCACGACAGCACCACCTGAGAGAGAGGACCGTCCATCCAAGACAGGAAACCTCTGAGATAAAAAAGGCGGTACCCCTCCTGCACCTCAGTTTAGGTTTCCCGTCTTGGAGGTGGGAGACCTCTGAATCTCAAGCAGTTCCCTGGTCTGACCCGGTAGCTGGAAGAGCCGGTTCTTACCTGGCCGTGGCTCCGGACTTTGGTGCAGACGCTTCTCCACGGGGTAAGCACTTTCAGTGGTGGAGGGCGTGGGGTCTGTTAGAGGGCCATCAGCGGCTTTGTCTCGACCCCAGCACCGCCCTGGTGAGACGCGTGCACAGCTCTGCCCTGTCACATTGTGCCCTGGGTTAAGGAGGATCACGGATGCAGTACAGCGTCCTGGGGCAGCGTTTCAAGGGTTGAGAAGGCAGCCAGGCTGCACAGGAGTCGGTCATTTCAAAATATTTCCTGTCCGGCGGCGAAACCGGAAGTGACGCCGTCCATGATGGTGGCCGGAAGCCGGACGCTGACCAGTTCCCTGCGGGGTCGGAGCCTTATTGACGGTGCGGTGGCTGCTCATATCCTGCAGGAAGATGCAGGGTGGGCAGGAGCAGTTCTCTCTCCAAGCGGTGATGGCTGATCAGGCTGGGGAGTCTCAGCCTTCAGGTGGCAGTCACAAGTCCTCACAGAAGGGCCTAGGTGGATCTGGACCCGAAACAGCCTTGGAAGCCGGTATACCGTCATTTCGGGTGAGTGCCCTCGGGCTGTGCTATGTGTTTTTTTTACACTCTCCTTCTTGCTTGTTCCCTCAGGACGGCAAGAAGAAGGTTTCCAAACTGAAACATAAGGAATGTGCAAAACTCCTGTCCCTGAGGATTATGTGAAGGATTTCTGTTCCCTTTGCATTGAGGACACAGTTAGGGCGGAAGTTCCCAGTTTGGCCTCTAGTCTCAGGGATCTAATGAGGGAGGAGTTCAAGTCCCTTCGGAAAGCCGGGAAGGATAGGGGACATAAGAGAAAGAGGTCTCGGGGACCTTCCTCTGCTTCTGACCATGCTGCACATAAATCCCGCAAGGGGAGACGCAGATCCAGTTCTTCCTCTGCCTCGTCCTCCTCCTCCTCGGGATCTTCCTCCTCAGACGACAGCGGGGATGGAAAACCATGTTTTCCAAGGAAGGACACTGACTTTTTGGTTAAAGCTGTCCGCTCTACCATGGGGTTGGTGGACTCCCGTGACCCTGCTTCAGTTGAAGATTTAATGTTTGGTGGTCTCTCTTCTAGGAAGAAGCGCATCTTCCCTTTACACCAAAAGGTTCAGGACTTATTATGGAACATTGAAAAAAACCTGATAATGAGGGGTTCTCTTCCTTTTATGGCTTCCTCAAAGAAATATCCCTTTGAGGAAGAGGCGACCACTTCATGGGATAGGACCCCCAAAATTGATGTAGCTGTGGCCCGGGCGTCCAAGCATTCCTCCCTTCCCTTTGAGGATTTAGGGAATCTGAAAGATCAGCTTGACAGGAGGGCGGATAACTACCTACGTAATTCCTGGGAGTCCACGGCTAGTATCTTTCGGCCTTCAGTTTGTCACGTCGGTCGCACACTCCCTCATGATATGGTTGCGGCAGTTGGAAGCCTAGGTCGCGGAGGATGCTCGTAAGATAGAGATCTTGTCGTCCTTGCCTTTGGTCCACTCTGCTGCGGCTTTTTTGGCAGACACTTCCGCTGACTCTCTCACATTGGCAGGATAAGTGACGTCTCGCTCCAGGTGGGAGGAAGACTCTCCCGTTTTCTCCCAGCCTGATCCTGGATAGGTGCTTGCGATTGGGTTCAGGGTATTATCAGAGATGGGTTAAGGCTGGAATTCGTCTCAGCCCCTATGGGATCCCTGGTAATTACTTCTGTCAGCAACCAAGAAAAATGCAGGTATCTGATAGACGAGGTCCTGTCCCTGGAGAAAAAAGGGGTTATATCGCCAGTGCCACTATCCGATCAGGGCAGGGGATTCTATTCCACACTGTTTCTAGTCCCAAAGCCGAACGTCTCGTTCAGGACAATTATCAACCTGAAGAACCTGCACCGCCTTCTTGTACAGCGAACATTCAAGATGGAGCCTTTGAGATCAGCGATCAGACTGCTTTTTCCAGATTGTTTCATGGTGATGCTGGATCTGAAGGACGCGTTCTACCATGTCCCAATCCACCGGCACCACCAACAATTCCTGAGGTTTTCCCTGTACATCGGGGGCTCCCTCTGCCATTATCAATACCAGGCTCTCCCCTTCAGGCTGCCAATGGCTCCCCGAATTTTTACCAAGCTATTGGCAGAGGTGATGGCTTACCTACGTCACCAACAAATCCTGATTATTCCATATTTGGAAGATCTCCTGATTGTGGGGAACCCCAGAGAACAGTGCCTCAGTCACCTACAGGTTGTGCGGTCCACCCTGCAAGATCACGGATGGATCATCAACCTAGAAAAATCCAGATTGGTCCCTGCCATGTGACAATTGTTTCTGGGGATGATTCTGGATTCAGTCTCAACTTTGTCTCCTTCCAGAGGAGAAGCAACTGCGGCTTCAGGCATCGATTGCGGCAGTTCGGGACTCTCCTCAACTGACTTTACGGAGGGCCATGTCTCTTCTGGGCTCCCTCACGTCATGTATCCTGGCAGTTCCTTGGGCTCAGTTCCACACTCAGGTCCTTCAGTGGGAAGTACTCGGACATCAGCTCGAACTGGGGTCGGCGTTGGACGCAAATATAATTCTCTCAGCCCAGACGTTAGATTCACTGGGGTGGTGCTCGTTCGGGGGCACCTCACAATGGGAGTCCCATGACGTGTTCACCACGGATGCCAGCTCCTGGGGGTGGGGGGCCCACCTTCGGGACCAGTCGGCACAGGGGGCCTGGGACTCGCGCCTCTCTCGGATGTCCTCAAATATGTGGGAGCTCCAGGCAGTAAGGGAGGCGGTCTCCACTCTTCTTCCTTCCCTTCGAGGGCACCATCTCCGGATTCTCTCCGACAACAGCGTGTCGGTGGCATATGTGAACCATCAGGGAGGCACTTGGTCTCGGGCTCTGATGCTCGTTACACAGGACATTTGTCAACAATCACAGGAACAGCAGATTTCACTTTCTGCACCTCACATACAGGGGGAGGCAAATTCCAGGGTGGATTTTCTCAGCAGGGTGCAGCTGAAGCAGGGGAATGGGCCCTGGATCCAGGGGTGTTCGCACAGATTGTGGACAGATGGGGCCTGCCGGAGATAGATCTGTTTGCAACTCGGGATAACAGGCAGGTGCTGAGGTTCTGTTCACTGACTCCCGGAGACAGGCCCTTTGCAGTGGCAGAGCGTCCAGATTCCCTGGTCCTATGTGTTTTCCCCCTTAGTTATGATTCCTGCAGTACTTCGGAAGGACAGGGCCAGGGTCATCGTCATAGCCCCCTTCTGGGCCAGGTGGGCCTGGTTCTTTTGGCTCAGTCGAATGTCATTGACGGCTCCCTGGACTCTCCCGATCTCCCAGTCTCTCCTCTCCCAGGGGCCAGTCCATCATCCACAGGTCTCGGGTCTCCGGCTGACTGCATGGAACTTGAACGGTGGATCCTGTCACGTAGAGGGTTCTCTGACAGCCTGATTCGTACTCTGATGTCCAGTCGGAAGCCAGTTACCACCAACATTTACGGTAAATTGTGGAAAAAATTTCTGTTCTCTTTGGGGGAAGCCCGGAGGGTGACGCTCCAGGGATAGCAATTTTGGAGTTCCTGCAGAGTGGGTGGGAGTTGGGTCTCTCTGTCAATACCCTGAAACTCCAGGTTTCAGCCCTGGGGGCCTTGTACCACTGTAACTTAGCTGGGTCATCTTTCCCGGTTTATTCATTCCTGCAGACATGCCACTCCGGTCCCCTGTCCGTAACTGCCTCCTTGGGATCTCAATTTAATGCTGGAGGCCTGAACCAAACCTCCCTTTGAGCCTTTGTCTTCTGCTTCGCCTAAGGTCCTTTCTCTGAAGGTAGTCCTGTTGGTGACTTTGACGTCAGCTCCGACGACTTAGTGACCTGCAGGCCCTGTCTGTAGTAGGGCCTTATACTTAGATTTTGCAGGATAGGGTCATCCTCCGCCTGGACCCTTCCTATCTCCCCAAGGTGGCTAAATCTTTCCACAGGGTACAGGAGATTGTGCTCCCTTCCTCCTGTGACCATCCCTCTAATCAGAAGGAGGAGGTTTTACACACCTTAGATGTCAGGAGGCCATTGATTACTTAGTTGGACAGAACCAAGAATGGAGACCAGCTCCGAACCTGTTTGTGTCCTTTCAGGGGACCTCTAAGGGTACAGCTGTGTCTAAGGGTACCTTAGCTAGATGTTTGCGGGAAGCTATAGCCCTAGCTTATTCTGCTAGGTTCCGGAGGGTATCACAGCACATTCTACCAGGGCGGTAGCAGCGTCCTGGGCAGAGAAGGCTGACGTCCCTTTAGAATTAATCTATAGGGCTGCTCCCTGGTCGTCTCCTTCTACCGTCTTCAAGCATTACACACTTGATCTTTCTTCCACCGAGGTGGTGACCTTTGGTAGACGGGCTCTTCAAGCGGTGGTCCCTCCCTAATTTTCTTTTCTCTGAAATCTCTCAGGTGGTGCTGCCGTGGCGATGATGGAAAAATCTACATTACTTACCGGGAATGTTTTTTTCCGGAGCCCCGATAGCAGCACCGCATCCCTCCCTTCTTGCCTTTTGGTGCTTGTCACGTTTGGGGTGTTAGGATTGATGATTTCTTTGGTGGTGGTTGTGTCCTAATGATTTTTGGTTCTCCTCTCCGATCTCTGTAACCCAACTGAGGTGCAGGAGAGGTAGCGCCATTTAATCTGAGGTTTCCTGTCTTGGATGAGCGGTCCTCTCTCTCAGGTGCTGCTGTCATGGCTCCGGAAACAAACATTACCGGTAAGTAATGTGGATTTCTCCAGGCCCCTTCCACGACAGCATAGGAGGTTGCCTCTCCACGCCCTAATTGGGACAGGAAGCACAAGAGAGGTTAAAAGGCCCCTCCCACCTCCCACAAGCCAGTGTCTTTCCTGTCCTCATGGGGCATGGAGAGGTTTTTTCTCTGTGCTGTGGCGGCCAGCGAGCTTCAGCATACCTTTTTTTCCTTTTGATGCTGGGCAGTCTTGGTCGGGCTTGGCTCTTCCTCTACTGCTCCCATGGTGTTATGCTATGGGACCACTGCCTGGCCCTCCGGATCCCCGGTGGGGGTGATGTGGGCTATGGTCTCCCTGGTCGGCGGCCTCCTCTGCTGGGGGAGCCTGCCGGCTGCTTCCCGCGCATGTGCGCGTTGTCCCGCACGGCCGGAAGTGACGCCGGTGGGCGGGACTTCCGGTCAGGTGCTCTCCCGACGGGAGAGCGGCACTTGCGGGTCCCGGCGTCGGGACTCGGCGGGGCAGCGTGCGGGCACGTCTCCCCTGGGGCGGCCTGCCCAGGACCCGGCGCGGGAGGTGGGGAACCCTTCTTGGACACTGGGAGGGGCAGGCCTTCCTGGTTGTAGGCTGCCCTGAAACCGGCTGAACCACGGTAAGTCTGGTGCGGTGGTGCTCTTGTCAGGCACAACCCAGTGTTCCCCCCTGCCTCAGAGCTGGGGGGGGGGTCCTGATGGTCCGGCGGTCGGTTCTTTGTCCTCTGGGTTGTTCTGGAGAGACGACACTGTCCCTGGGAATGCTTTTGCATGCCAGCTGGGAGGAACTTCCCATTTTGTGGGATGTCGCGGTGTCAGAGCTGCGCGGACGACATGGGTCTCCCTTGCCTGGGTAGTCCAGAGCGCGGGCTTCCCTGTCCTCCCTCGCCCCAGAGGCTCCTAAGCCAGGCCTTCTTCCCCCTAAGGGAAGCTCCTGGCTGCCCTTCTGGCTGTGGATTCTCTGGTCAGCCGCTAATATGCCCTCTGTGGCGGCCTCTGCTTCCTGACAGGCTGGGCTTGGACAATTCCTCGTTACCATGGAGGTCTTGTTTGGGGCTGTTCGGAGCACTAGGGGGCGAGAAGAGCGAGTCCTCTCTTCCGTCTGGTCGAGCGGTTTGCTGGGCTTACATATGCTAAGCTGCCTGTTTTTTCCGGTTCATTCCTCCTTTTTTTGGAGGACTGGGATTGCCGGTGTACCATTTCCAGAGTGATCTCAGTCGCAGATTTCTCCTGAGTTCCCCTGGTTTGTCCCACGTGGTGGATGTGAGGGGTGCAGCCACTCTCCTTTTGTACATAGGAGCTCTCTGTGACGCAGTTGGTACTCCAACTGGATGAAAGCCTGATCGGTTCTGTTAGCGTCCTCTCTTTACGGGCCTGCTGGTCCGATCGATTGAGTGCCTTCTGAAGTATGCGTGGGAGGCCTCCTCCGCCTGCTTTCGGGCGACTTTCGCTTCTTGTGTGCTAGATCCCTCCTTAACTGGCTGGATCTGTGGGTTTGCCATGTTTCCCTAGGCATCCTTGGGAAGCTCTCCTTGCTTCCTTTCCCTTGGCCTGGCAGCTCCCTATGGGGGGTTCTCGGTTTCTGCAGGCCGGCTGTGTGGCGGTCGGTGTGGAGTGGGGTTCCCACTTCCGAACTGCTGCTGGGCTCGATCCCCTTAACAGTTGATTTGGTGTTCAGGCTGGCTCTGGTGGAGATCCTGGGGAAGGCGCCTGTCCACGGGGCTCTTGCGGTGCACGAGCCCCCCTGGTCACAGACCTTTTGTTCTTCGGTGCCTCAGTACTCCCAGCCCCACGGGACTGGGTATTCCGGATGGAGTTCCCAGGTGGGTAGAGGGGACCATGTCCTTGTCCCTTCTCCGTTTGCAGCAGCAACAGCCTGCCTACGGGTGACTCGTGTCAGCAGCCATAGTAAACCCATTGTGCATGCCCTTGACGCTCTGTTAATGCTAAGTAGCAGGAGCCTCGGTCAAGGGCTGGATGGGAGACCTTATGTGAGACCCCGTGGGAATCTCCATGAGTTCTGGTGAGGGAGGGGAAGCAGACTCGCGGCCTTCTCCCCTCTTGGCGGCAGATTTTGTTGGCAGTGGATGGTAGGGGTCCTTTCGGTTCCTCTTCAAGTTCGGGTCTCCAGGTTTCCGGCCTGCCTTCGCGGGGCGCGCACGGTATTCTTTATGCAAGGGTGAGGGTTTCCGGCTTGCATACGCCTCATTTCCTACCCTTGGAGTGGTGTTAGGTCTACTCCTGCCTCTTCTTGGTCAGCGTGCCATCTGGGGCCTCCCGGGTCCTTCTCTGCCTGACACGCTCAACCTGCATGTCAGGTACGCGCGTTTCTGGATGGTGTCTTTTCTCTCAGCGATTCCGTTGATGGGCGACACCTCCAGATGGCTACAACCGATTTGATGGGCGCTTGCTTCCCCGTTCCCTTCATCCTTGGCGCCGGACGTTCTTCCTCTTCGAACTTCCAGTTCACTGTCCTTCCCTTCGGGCTCTCCTTGACTCCCTGCATTTTCTCGGAACTGTTGACGATGTCAGTTGACATTGTACACCCATTGTGCATGCCCTTGCCTTTCTGTTGAAGCTAGGCAGCAGTAGCCTTGGTCTCTGGCTGGATAGGAGTCCTCATGAGAGGAATGGGAGTCTCTATGGGTTTCCCAATAGGAGTCTCAGTAGGAGAGCCTGGGGCACTTTCTTGGGGAACCTTTGGCGGCATTGACTTTCTAAGGCGGTGGTGGCCTTCCTGTGGGGTCGGGGCAGTTTGTTGTTGCTATGTCGGAATGTCTACCTTCTAGTTGCTCCCTCCGCTCTCGCCTGCCTGCCTGGAGCCACGGCGGTCGTCCGTTGTCTCTCTCCCTTCGGTCGCCACTTCCGGCTCTGGGATCCTCGTCGTCCGGCATTCCATCTGTCTTGTGGCTCGGGCCCGCTCTCGAGCCTTCCCGCCCACATCCTGTCTCAATGGGACGGATTCCTTTGTCCCGGACTTCCGGGTTTCGCCTCCTCTGGTGGTTGACCCTCTCGGCCTGTTGCCAGGGGTTTCCTTGGTTCAGTCTCCGGGTCATCCCTCTGACTTTGGCCGCCGGCCGGGTTCAGGGATTATGGGGTCGTGCCATTTGTCCCGGTCCTCCTTTTCTCGGGGGCTGAGGGGGTCGCGGAATCCCTCCTTGCTGCTCGAGGTCTGCATGGCATCTCTCGTTCTGGGGTCTTCAGTTGTTGTCGCCTCAGTGACTCCCCTCCGTCATTGGGGGGGCCGGGGTCCTGCGCCCTGTTTCGGGGTCCTCCCAGTTCTTCCTCTGGGCTGAGCTGTTGCTGTTTTTTCCTTCGCCTGTTCCCTGATGAGGTCATTGCGCCTTCTGGCGGATTTCCTCCGCCGCCTGTTTTTCCGCCCAGGAGTTTGGAACTTGGACCAGGTGAGTTCTACTCTCTGGTGGCATGCTTGGGTCACTGGCCTTCGTCCTGTTCACTTCCCGCCTATTTCCCTTCAGGCAGGTCCTCTGAGGAAGTTCGGGAACGGCGATGTTCTAACCATCCTTGTGGCTCCTCGGTGGCCGAGGAGAGGCTGGTTTTGCCCTGAGTATATCTTTCAATCTCGAGGGTCCGGTCGTGTTGGGCCCTGACCCCTCCTTACTGTTTCTGGGTTCGTTTGTCCTCCAGATCTTCGGTGGCTCAGCTTCGCTGCTTGGCTTCTGGGCCCCTGTACTGAGGCCTCCGGGCCTGTCTGGACGATTCGTGACTGCCTTGCCGGGGTCCGTTGGCCGGTCCCTTCTGCACACTGCGGTGGGGCTGCGATTCTTCTCTTGGTATGGGTCTCGTCCTTCCAGATGTCTCGCGCTTTCTGGTTTTTTTCTCCAGGTAGGTTGGTCCTGGAGCCTGCCACATTGTGGGCTGGTTTCGGCGGCCCGCTCTTGGGGGCAGTTGGGCATCTCTTCCCTGGGTTCGCCGTTTTTTGGTGTCTGCTTCCGGACTTTGTCCGCGAGGGGTCCTTGCTCCTGCCTGGGCTCTCGTTGTAGTCCTGTTTGGCCTGTCACGTTCTCCCTCGGGGCCGCTCTCTTCTAGTGCTGTCCGCTTGTTGTCTCACAAGACTCCTTTTCTTGTGGCATTCCTGTCTGCTCGACGGGTCGGGATGCTTCTGGCTTGTCCTTCCAGCACCCATAGTTCTCTGTCCGTGCTGACAGCATTGTCCCTCAGCTGGTCCCTTACTTCTTCCCCATGGGGGTCTTGATGTTCATTCCTTCCTGATCGCAGGACCGGGCTTGGTTGTCTTGGGGTGGTGATACCCTGGCGCATAGTTCCCTACCTTTTTTCTTGTGCCCTTTGGCCGTCAGGTGAGCTCGTCCGGGGCTTTGATTCCCGTGGCCCCCTGGCCCACCCGGGCCCTTCCTGTTCTGGCCTCGCCTGGCAGGTTCTGTCACCTTCCGGGTTTTCCTGCCCTTCCGCCTGTGCTTCCGCAGTCTTCGGGGCACGTTGAGCAGGGGCTTTGCCGTAGCAGCTCTGCGAGGCGGCTGCGTGGTCCTCCCTGCGTACCTTCCCGACTCCTTATCGTCTGGATCTGGGATCCCCCGGGATTTGGCTTTTTGCAGGATGTCCTGCAGGCTGTGATTCCCCCCCTAGGTATCAATTCGTTGGTATTCCTCCTATGCTGTCGTGGAAGGGGCCTGGAGAAAACAGAATTATTCTTACCGTTAATTCCTTTTCTTGGGCCCTTCCACGACAGCACTTATTTCCCTCCCTATATTCCTGGTTTTTCCTGGAATGTGTTCCTATTCCTCCTGCTATGGTTCTTTGTAAGACACTGGCTTGTGGGAGGTGGGAGGGGCCTTTTAACCTCTCTTGTGCTTCCTGTCCCAATTAGGGCGTGGAGAGGCAACCTCCTATGCTGTCGTGGAAGGGCCCAAGAAAAGGAATTAACGGTAAGAATAATTCTGTTTTTTTGCAGCATTTACCATAGGGGATGGTTAAATTTACACTTTAATAGATCAGAACTTTTCGAGTGCTGTGATGTCCAATATAGTTTTTTATGGAAGATTGGAGACTGACAACAGGGTCTCTACACCCCCCCTTTGGATGCACATTTATGTCCTGGAGGGAAGAGGTTAAAGAGCTCTTCCATAAACTTCCCCCAACCCCTAAATACTTGGTGTAATGTCTGAAGGGCGAGATCTGACACATGGTCCAAAGGCAAAATAAAGGGTTAATCCATCATTTTCACTTTATTGTCCTGGTAGTCTATTGTGGCCTTTGACTGAATGTTCAATGATTTGTGCCTCCCGCGCTGTAGGGGGCTCCGGTCACATTATACAGGGGGCTCCGGTCACATTATACAGGGGGCTCCGGTCACATTATACAGGGGGCTCCGGTCACATTATACAGGGGGCTCCGGTCACGTTATACAGGGGGCTCTGGTCACGTTATACCGGGGGGCTCTGGACACGTTATACAGGGGGCTCTGGACACGTTATACAGGGGGCTCTGGTCACATTATACAGGGGGCCCCGGTCACATTATACAGGGGGCTCCAGTCATCCCTTTTCCCGTCCCGTGTAATTGCTGCCTGTTTTGCTCCTCAGGCTCAGATCCAGCTTCTGGGGAACCCTGTGATCTGGTATTCTGCAGACACCGGTGCCATAGCCTTTACCATCCTGTTCCTGTTTTATCTGTTGCGGAAGCGCCGGCAGATCTCCGACATTCCACCAGGTAATGTGTCCTCTATACACATCCACATAGTGCCACCACCCTGCTCAGCAGCATCACCCTGCCATGTTGTGTCTGCAGGTACGTGGCACCAGCTGCAACTCACCGGGACGCTGTGTCTGGGTGGATGGGCTGTGAATTATCTGCCCTTCTTCTTGATGGAGAAGACGCTGTTCCTGTATCACTACCTCCCGGCCCTGACCCTGCAGATCCTGTTGCTGCCGCCTGTATTGGAGCATGTCCACCAGCATATACTCCGGTGAGGGTCCCCTGCTGTGTGCTGAGCCCCCCCCATCCCGCGCTATGTGTGCTGAGCCCCCCCATCCCGCGCTATGTGTGCTGAGCCCCCCCATCCTGCGCTATGTGTGCTGAGCCCCCCCATCCTGCGCTATGTGTGCTGAGCCCCCCCATCCCGCGCTATGTGTGCTGAGCCCCCCCATCTTGCGCTATATGTGCTGAGTCCCCCCATCCCGTGTTATGTGTGCTGAGCCCCCCTATCCCGCGCTATGTGTGCTGAGCCCCCCCATCCTGCGCTATGTGTGCTAAGCTTCCCCATCCTGCGCTCTGTGCTGAGCCCCCCCATCCCAA
The DNA here is from genome assembly GCA_033576535.1 of Allobates femoralis. NCBI lineage: Eukaryota > Metazoa > Chordata > Amphibia > Anura > Aromobatidae > Allobates > Allobates femoralis. The sequence continues at coordinate 26,278 of JARQOC010002255.1, forward strand.
GCTCCATGTGCATAGATCCCCCCCCCCCCCTGTGCTATGTGTGCTAAGCCCCCCCCCCCCCGTGCTATGTGCTGAGCCCCTCCATCCCGCGCTATGTGTGCTGAGACCCCCCATCTTGCGCTATATGTGCTGAGTCCCCCCATCCCGTGTTGTGTGCTGAGTCCCCCCATCCCGTGTTGTGTGCTGAGTCCCCCCATCCCGTGTTGTGTGCTGAGCCCCCCCATCCCGTGTTGTGTGCTGAGCCCCCCCATCCCAAGCTCCATGTGCATAGATCCCCCCCCCCTGTGCTATGTGTGCTAAGCCCCCCCCCCGTTATGTGCTGAGCCCCCCCATCCCAAGCTCCATGTGCATAGATCCCCCCCCCCCTGTGCTATGTGTGCTAAGCCCCCCCCCCATTATGTGCTGAGCCCCCCCCATCCCAAGCTCCATGTGCATAGATCCCCCCCCCCCTGTGCTATGTGTGCTAAGCCCCCCCCCCGTTATGTGCTGAGCCCCCCCCATCCCAAGCTCCATGTGCATAGATTCCCCCCCCCTGTGCTATGTGTGCTAAGCCCCCCCCCCCCCCCATCCCGCGCTATGTGTGCTGAGCTCCCTGTCTCTGTTCCAGGTCTGATATTTTACAGAACACTTTCTCTGCCGTCCTTCTGGCATGGATGTCCAGCGTGGTCCTGACCTTCTGTAAACTCTCCCCTCTCACCTACGGGGAGCCGGCTCTGGCACCACAAGAGTTAAGAAGCTTAAAATGGAAAGATACTTGGGACATTCTTATCAGAAAGTGATGACATCCGGTAAAGCCGAGCTCCAGTCCTGGAGACGCTGAATGTGTCTGAGAAGACATCCTGGTGGTAGGAGAATAGAAAACGATAGAAGACGTGCGGTCCGAGTGTCACTACAGAGGTGCCCAGGAGGGGGCGCTGGAGACTGACAGAGTCGAGATCTCTAAGTCTGTGATACTGTCCACAGGAGGGCGCTCCAGCCTCGCTCCGTCCGGTAGGAGAGATTATCAAACCTGAAAATAAAAGGTATGCAACACAATGTATTGATCGCAGTGTGACAACTCCTGGAAGAGCGGCTGAGATTATGCTTCATCTATGCAAATTCTTGCAGTCAGTGAATGGAAACAACTCTGGAAGATAGAAGATCTGATTGGATTGAGCTGATGTCGATGATCAGAATCAGTGAACCTGTCACCAGTTGTTTTATTACAGTCCTGACTCCTGTTTTCTCCACTGATCTCTGTAAAGACCCCTGAGCTGAGCCGGCAGAGGAGGCTCATAGGCTTTGTATGGAGATGGAGTCTACTTTCTGGTCTTTTCAGCCATCAGTGGGGGTCTCAAGAGCCGGACCCTCGCCGATCAGGCAACTAATGGCCCTAAAAAGTCAAAAGCTTCCGCTATAAATGAAGATGTTTTCATTTACTGACAGCAAGCAGAGATACGCTGCCCCAGGTCGAGATTACAGAGGAAGACACTCAGGTGCGGTTGTTGGCAGAGACGAGCGTTGCTTGTTTCTAAACCATTGAGCCCGTAAAGAAATATTTCTATATTTCAGTGTCGGCCTTCCCTTATAATGTAACTAGATGTGGACCCGATACAGT
>JARQOC010002256.1:0-27850 GCA_033576535.1 Allobates femoralis
AAGTGGGTTTAGCCATAAGAAATCTGATCCAAGTTCAGCTTCACATGTCTCTCATTTCCCAGTACAATAAGAAGACATTTACTCATAGAAGCGTTAGCATCCAAACTATCAAACAACAAAGAAATGGGGTTAATACTGTGTTAGCTCATCATGTATATTTAATTACACAGCACAGCATGTTCCTTTCCATATGGGTTCATTGACCTTCAGGCTGCCTTAATTTCATGCATCATGTTTCCTTTGAAAAAAATAGTGTAATATCAAATTTTGCAAAGGTACGTTTTAAATGGAGATGGCTATAGCCAGGATGGTGTTTCTTAATTAAGAAACACATTTATCAATGCCCAAACCACATCTTTATGCTCCATTTATAACATTGTGCCCCAGAACGTGAATCTCCATACTTTAGACGCAACAACGTGTTTGATTGCAATTCTATTTTCCATGAAAAAAAAAAAAGCATTAACAATGGTAGATTGATGATAAAGTATGGTACAATTGGTCTACTATGCCATATGACTCTTTTTCTTATAGGCAAGAGCAAAGTTTTGTCCCTAAAATTCTAAGGTGTCTAACATTCATACTTCATCTTGGGTTTTAATGCATGAACAGTCAGCATTAGTTATATGATAATATGATAGAACAGGTACTCTAGTCTGTTTTGTAAGTTAATAGGTGGTTTGACAGAGTCAAAGAATACTTGTGTATTTTGGAAATACAGCACTATCACCATTTGGCTTCAGTGTTAGCTTGACTTTCCCAAATGTTACGGGGATTCCCTTATAAATTATATCTATCGCCTATCTCTTGACTAGAGGATAAATATTTGACCACTAAGATCTAGACCAATTACTAGAATTGGGGTCACATATTCTCTGTTCAATCACACTGCATGTTTCCATGTAGTGATTAGTGATGGGGGTTGAATGAATTTGATAAAAGGTAAGCAAGAACCCTTTAAAGTAGATTGAATCATTCATAGGTGGGTATATCACATGTGCAGTGAGGCAGTCACATGGTGCATACAAAGTGGATTTGCCCCAATGTTAAGTATATCTGCATCATCTAGACCCCCAGGTTATGCGATATGTGCCTTGTAGTGTATATAATCTGATGCAAGACCTCTCAAGTGAAATATGCACCCAAGAATATTTTTATTTTTAGAATTAATATAATTAAGCAATACCTCTTGCTGTATCCATCATACTGTATAGTAGCAGAACTATTGTAAGAGAGAGGTGTCCCAAATTTGACAAACATTGGTTCAGACATGCCCTTTTGTGACTTTTTTTTAGTGTACTTTAGAGGCTGGTCAGGATTAGAAAAACATTGCTGGCTTTGTCCAGAAACAGTGACATGCTCCTCCACAGCTCGAGTTTGGTATCGTGGCTTAGTGTCAATGAAATGTGTGGAACTGAGCTGCAGTGCCGAACATCGGCTGTGGATTCAGAAGAAAGCAGCCATGTGGGTTTTAATCTTGGACGACCCCTTTGAGGTGAACATCACGAAAGGGAGAAATCTATTTGTGATCAAAACTGGTATTTTTGAAAATCACTGTCGCGAATAGGGCTAGTATTGGATGAAATTCGACAAGTGCATACAGTCTTCATGTCTCTCTAATACCTCAACATTAAAACATCTCCATATAAAACTGAGTTATTAGTTAAACCTTTGGGGCTGTAACTGTATAAAATATTCTTCTCACACAGAACAAGGATTAATAGGAGATTTTAGAATGATTGTTTATTCGAAGGGTGATTTGCCCAAAAGTGATTTTTTGAGAACACATGATCACATACATGAAGCATCTGAGCCTTTACATATGAACAACCCTTTCAGCTCAGCTCGACAATTTTTAGCATTGGAAATTTGGAGAAAAAAGCAACAACAGGTGATTTTTCCCTTCAATGGAAGTCTTCAAACAGACACTGGACAGACATGTCTGGGATGATTTATTGAATCCTGCTTAGAGCTGGGGATTCGACCAGATGACCCAGGAGGTCCCTTCCAAATTTGCCATGCTATGATTCATATTTAGTTTAGCTGGCTATGACTGCTGGGGTGAGTACATAGATCCCACCAAACTGACACTTTATAGCACTATCGACAGGATTGCACTGTAATGTTTGGCCTCAGCCTTTATTTTCTCTCACATCATCTCTTGGCCTGTGCCTTATAATTTGTCAATTATGAGCTCTTTTTTCCATGGTTGAAGTAATGTAGATAGGACTCTAGTCCCTTCTAAATTGATAATTACAATTTATTAGCTTGACACTTGAAAAACAGCATGACTTGAGAAGCAATTATCATTTATTATAGAATTTTATAATGTGTTCGCACGCTTAAATGAAGGGTATAAACATATTGGCTCATTTAGACAAGCTGACAATGGCCATTAAATGGCCACCGATTGACCACATGGAAGGAAATTGGCAGTCGTTTCATATTTTTTTATGGGACCAGAACGATCATGAATACCATTTTTCTGTGTGCATAGATTATTGGCAGCACATCAAGTTTACACAGGCCTACTTAAAAATGGTTGCACCAACAAACAAGCATTTTGCTCATTAGTCAAATGTTTGTTGGTCTGTGTAGACAGACTGCTAGTCCTGAGCGACTGCTCTTACAAATGTCCATTCTCTGATTATTAGCCCTTCAAAATAATCTTTAAGGGCAGAGATACACTCATGCGAGCTGCATGCAAGTATCTTGCATGCATCTCGTGTTACTTACATGACATGGCCACTGCCTCTCTAAACGGGACGTGGAGCTCCATAGAAACACAATCAGCTCCATGCTCCCGTTCAGATAGACAGGGGCCGACTCATGTGAATAATGCATGCAAGATACTAACATGCATCTCGCATAGTGTGTTTGCATCCTTAGACTTACGCTAACATATTGGATACAGGAGAAAAGATGCCCAGATGAGATTAGAGCATACAGAGTAAATTGTGAGTTATAGAAAATGTATATGGCCGTTTCTTCATGTGTACAAATGTTACAGCGTCATTGATAAATGACTGAAGTTTTTTGGTTCCATAATCTGTGTTCCCCAAGCTTTGTAGTCCAGTGTAAAATTACTTTGAAGACCGGTTTCAGACATTTATCTGTCATGGTCTGAGTAAGTCTGGGCCGCTGGTCTCCTGACTTGAACGTGACAGTTTCGCTTATGGCTGTTGAATTCGATCCATGCCACACAGATGTCTGAATCTGACGTAAGGGGTCATTCAAGAAAGCATATATTTATTTGTGTGTGCTATGGAGAGCACACAAATGCATTACAACCTTTGCACAGAAAAAAAATATTCAGCCAGTTTCACATTTGCGTTTTACTACGCAGCACATGGAAACTCAGTCAAATGCAGGCGTAGTCATGCCTGCAACTTCTGAGTGTGACAGACCCATCCTTTCAGTATTGCTTTATAAGGGCCCGCTTAAATGGCCAAATTAATTGGACATGTGCGGTTTGAATTTTTTATGTGCTAGTACACTGACCAGTGGTATTCAACAGGGCAGTGCTGATGAGAATCTGTGAAAAAAAAAATCAAAGCATGCTGCACTTTAACTAAAATTGGATGAGACTCACCTATTCAAGTTTACTGCAGCAAGAAAAAAAAAAATCGGATGCCACACATTATCACAGGACAGTCAATTAGGAACACAGTATTGACTACCACATATATTCAATGACCAGGAGACTAGACCATGCCATTCAGCCAGCTGTTTAATCAGTTGTAAAAATGAACTAATTATAGCTTGGTACAGTATTTTAGGGTGTACAATAGCCCATTATCAGGTGCCTTCTGCTTTCTAGTCATATGTTTGTGGTAGTGTACATTGCTAAAGTATCTGCTGAATGGGTGAATAAAACGTAGCAGCAAGGTGAATTCACTTGTCCAGAAAGCATCCGTTAGAACAGGTCCTGCAGTAATCTGCTGGCAAAAAAGTTGTGCAAACGTAACTTTCTTAGTTTTGAAAAAATTAATTTCTGCAGGATCCATTTTTTTTAACCTTGGAGTTTATGGAAAACAGCAATCAGTTAATGGATCAATTTAGGCTACTTTCACATTACGATTTTGAAGGGAGACGATGCTGTCCGATAAATTCGGACAGCATCGGCTCCCTTCTGATGCCTGGAATCGGATGCCAAATAGGCATCTGATTCCGGCATTAAATCGTAGCCTCCGGGCTTAAAAAAAAAAAAAAATTTATGCTCACCTCTCCCCGAGCCCCCGCCGTCTTCCTGCAGGCTCCCGGTGTCTGCAGAGGTATTATACTGCAGTACAGGACCTGCGGTGATGTCACAGTCACGTGACAGCAGGTTACACCACTGCAGGAAGACGGCGGGGGCTCGGGGAGAGGTGAGCATAAATTTTTTTTTTTTAAGCCCTACCTTCTAGTTTGGAGCATTTTTACTGTACTGAGCATGCTCAGTACAGTAAAATATGGTCCGAGGAGACATCAGATGTTTCCTCGGACCCCATGATAAATTGATCGGACCAAATCGGATGCTCCGATTTTTGCACCGATAAAAAAATCGGACAGAATCGGATCAGACCAAATCGGATGGCATTTAGTGTCCATAGGGCTGCATGGGGCCCAAAATCGGTCCGATGCTGTCCGATTTTTATAGGACAGCATCGGATTTAAACATTCCGTAGTGTCAACGATATTACGCTCGGATGTTCTAGAGGACTAAACTTGGAGAGGCAATATAAATTAAATTGGATACCGAGAGGCAAATTTGAGGATATTTATTGCACCAGAGAAGAAGGGAGGGGGAGGGAGATCGGGACTGTTTGATGCTGTTGTTAGCAGTAATATTAAAGAATGTGTTGTTTTCTATTTTATGTTATATCTTGAAAATCCAATAAAAACATTTTGAAAAAAAAAAAAAAAAATTCCGTAGTGTGAAACCAGCCTTAGCCATTCAAATTTCTTGCATTTGTAAAGGATGTTATTTGTTTACAGGATCAGCTTCAAATAGCAATCAGTTAACGGATCCGTTGTCCATAGAGTCTTAATGCTTAATAATAAAAAAAAAAAAGGATCCATCAAAAATCTATTTTTTCAAAATGGACAAAAACGTTGTGTCTGCTCAACTTTTTTAGCCAAAGGATCCATTCTAACATGATTACTGGACAGGTGAATTTCGTCTAAAATATGAGTGGTGTAGAAATGTGAGCAGGGTTAGGTGCAGTATATGTAGTGATAAGAGGGACAATTGCAGGTGTAACCGAGATGAATTTTTGAGAAATGGGGAATAGCACAAGAATAGTATTACCAATATGACAGGAAAACAAAGGTTTTGTGCCGCCATTGATATATGCAGATGGGTTGTGTAAAGTTATCTGAAGTTCTGTGCTACAGAAAGTTTCCCGATACTACATCAATGTACCTGTTCTTATAATATTATGCAGTCAATGGACTTGCAGACATACGTATCTACTAATCTGATAGGTACATTTGTAGCTGAAGAAAAACATGTTCAGTATGTGAGCCTACTCATCCAATTACCTGAAATATCATGCCCCCTGTCTCCACAGCATTGTGCTACATTGTGTTGCTTAGTTATGTCATTCAGCACATTAGAGATCTTGCCTCCAAGTTTTCCTAAGCTAGTTCTGGATGCAGAATGTGTCCGTGGGTGTCAGCTAGCGTGAAAAATACATGAGCAAAACTCACATTACAGAGGAAGCAGCAGACAAGAAGCTTGACATATCCCACTTGTAGAAGGGCTTAGTCTACCTTCACATCACAATTTTGGGCTGTCCGTGGGAATCCTTGTTTTTGCAGGATCCTCCGGATCTGAATCTATGCAGGATCCGTGTGGACCATGTGGTTCCTCTGTCTCTCCCTCCTCTATCTCATCTCCCCCTGCTCGTCTATCCTGTGTCCCCTCTCCTGACGTGTCAGCTGATCGGTTCGGTGATGTCACAAGAGGTCCTGCACCCAGATGGAGACGGTCTTACCCCCGGAGGTGCCGGAAAGGTGAAGTATCCTCCGGGAGGAGATTTATTATTTTTTACATACCGGTGGAAAGAGGAGAGGGGACAGGATAGAGGAAAGGAGATGGAGGAAGGAGATGCAGGGAGAAAAGGGTTATGTATTGAGCACTGCTTCTGGGCATGCTCAGTACATAACCACAGAGCTGACATCGGATCCGATGTCCATAGGCTCCCATTGTAACTTCCTACGGACCATCACTGATCCGTAGTGTCCGATTTTAGTCACGGACAACAAAATCGCAGCAGGCTTCGATTTTGGCTCCGTAACTAAATTGGACAGCAACAAATGGTGCTAAAATCGGATGCCAATAGGGACACATCCGAGCACATCTGTTGTCCATAGGAATACATGAGAGGTAAAATCGGATCCGTGTTTATCGGTTTTGAAATGGATACACACAGACGCTCCAAAATCGTGATGTGAAGGCAGTCTGAGTCTGGAAATCGGGTATTTGGCTTCAATGTGCAAATGATCATCGATCAGCCTTATAAGGTTTTGGACATTTGGAGCCGTGCACCTTGTTAAGTGTCACCTTTCATAATAGAACTAAAGGCTTATTGGCTAGAGGTAGTATAAAGAAAAAACTAAATAATGTTGAGCAAGAGCTAGTATGACTGCAATGGCAGCAACAAGAGCTTGAACATGTCCCATTTCAGTTATCCTGGGACTGTCTGGTTTTTCTAATGTATTCTATTGGGTACAACATGTACCTAAACATAGTGTTTTAACCAAAAGTGAAAAACTATAGATATACATAAGATTTGGTCTTTTGGACCATTTATGGGACACAAGTTAATGACCTTGAGTACAAGTTTGTGTTGCTACTTACAAGCACTAGCCTTGCTATATCTCATTGACGTGACTAACACATTTCAGTATACAGATACCTATATATAGTAGTGGTTTACTGGTCTGGTATATATACTGCTCTGGAATATACGCTTTAGGTGAAACAGTTCTTTGTGAAATACAGTGTTCTCTCTTCATTCCACTGGTGATTAGAAATCTGTGCCCTAATTTGCTGCTTGCTGATGTAAGCAATAATTACCCCTATAACTAATGGTATATAACATCTCTGTATATTGTAATTTATGACGGTATAACCTGGTGATAATGTAAAAACAAAATATTAAACCGTTCAAAAACTATATAACGTATTTATTAACTTGTTAATGCAGAGGAGTAATCCTCGGGCTCCGTGTTCTGTACTTTTAGCGTGGTCCTAGTAGTGCTAATGTGTTACAAAAAAAATAAAATATATAAAAAAAAAAAAAATTGATATATATATATGTATATGATTCAGCGAAAAAGCTGGATTATCCCGGTAAGATCTGGTGGATGGAGTACACTGTGGGTTAAGAGAAACCCGAAGTCATTAACCCTACACTGCTCATAACTCGCTTGAAAACTTCACTGTGAGTTGGAAAAAAAACACTTGGTTTTCTTGTATACATCTTAACGTGACTTCAAAACGGCTTCTTACCTTTAGTCATTGCTGGGACCAGCAATGGGTGGCAGATGCGTTATTATACATATGTAAATATTTTATTTGCCTAGAAGTGCCATCAGTTTTCTTGCAAAGAATAGAATCACAAATTAAAATGGCAATTTTAATCCTAGTTGTTACCATTTTTAGTTACCTTTGGTATCTTCACGATTTCTTCATGAACTAAACTTTCAGAATCTCCCATTTAAAGGTGAATCTGGAACTTTTTTGTTTTCTTTGGGCCTAAGGGATTATCAGGAGATGGTTGTTAATTACCTGCCTGTTCTGTCCTGTGATCATCTCTTGTGGCTCTGAGTAGATACAAACCCATCCTGCCGGCGACTCTCCTACTTCCTGTAATGTCACGCCAATAGAGCACCTGCTTCTTTTCTTCTACTTTATTGATTAAAAGCCAACTCATTCGAAAACAGATAATCAACATGAAATTGGCAGTGACACTCCATCAACATAACACAAAGGAAAAGAAGGAATTGCTCTGTCAACATGAGATCACAACAAATAGGAGAATAGTCACTAGGAGTGGTCTATGATCGCCTGAGGTGGGCTAGACAGCCGCATGACAAAACAGGTAGGGAGTTAGCAATTACTTGCCTATAAAGGCCCCGTCACACACTACGATATCATTAACGATATTGTTGCAATATCACCGGTTTTGTGACGATGCAGTGACATCGAAACAACATCGTTGTGTGCGACATGTATCAACGACCAACGATAAGTTTGTTGATTGTGCAAGAATGGCCAGGACCATTATTTTATCGTTGGCTCCCACTGGGCGGCCAGTATTGGCGTGTGCGACAGCCGGAGACCAACAATGAACGACCTCCCAGCGCCACACAGTACACACTGAGAGGCTGGTAACCAGGGTAAACATAGTTAACTAAACGCAGAGCTGCGCTTAGTTACACTATGTTTACCCTGGTTACCAGCGTTCTTGCTGGTCCTGATCGCTGGTAAGTCTGCCTGTGTGACAGCTCACCAGCGATCAGATAACGATGTCCCAGCAATCCCGATCATTGGTGAGATTGCTGGGACATCGTAGTGTGTGACGGGGGCCTTAAGTGCTTAGCCCCATAGGAAAACAATAAATTAAGTCCCAGATAAGCCCTTTAATGTGTGGGAAAGTACCAATGTAGTACACAGTTTAAAATGGTTTTCAAAAAAAAAAAAAAAAAAAGGAGCCACGCATTTAACTTTTATAGCAGTTTTATTTTGTACATGTTATTTTTTACTTGCATACAAAAGTCCAAGAAAGAGAAGCCTATAGGATAAATGGCTGTACAAGAAGTAAAAAAAAAAAAAAAGTAAATGCTGTGTTTTGAAAACAATATTAACTCGAGCAATGATGTTCATTTAGACTTCACTATAATAAAATATTGATAATGCCACGGAAAAGAAATGTTAATGTTGTATGTGAATCCAGCACAAGCCACCTTAATGGCAGTAGGTAAAAGCTGCATATGTGGATATATAAGGTCATATATACCCTGCAGTGATTTGGTTATATCAAACAAGTGCTTGGAATTGTACTTTTTCATACAGTGTTGTTTATTCGTAGACTATTCATCCAGGGCAAGAAGTGTGTCTACACAACCATATAGACATAATGGAGAGCAACAAAAACACTATGTATGTAGACAAGGCCAATGGGTCTCTGCAGCAAAGGATAGAGGAAAAGGAAATAAAAGGACTTAGGGTTGTTTCTTCACAGAAAAGCAGACCAGTTTAAGTTTCTACATAGGCTTGGTTCCGATACTGCAATTCATGGTCAGGAGTGGTACAGTTTCTGCATAGAAAAAATAAAATCCAACAAAAGTTTAATGTAATTTGTGTGTTATGTATGTTGCTTTCTCAGCACAGAAAGAAATAGCTTATGGGTTTAAGAGGTTCGGCAGCTAAGACGTGCAGTGCTGCCCAGTTACTAAGAGGCGAAAAATGAATTGGGAGAATAGACAACTGATTGCATCCATTACAAAGTAACCTTTCGTGATGTCCGCAGACTCGGCCAGCAATACTTCTGTGCTTCTCAGCCACATTCATTTCAGAAGAACGTTTGTCATTTCATGTGTTGTAGAACAGTAAAAAGGGAGGAAAGCATTTCTGATGCTGAAGATCAGCAATCTTTGTAGCACTGTACCCCCCAGCTCAGAAATATCTCCCGCTCAGGTCAGTTCTGTAAGCCTAGTGATCAGGTAGAGCAGTTAGAAGCAAGTCAGATTACCAATGCACAGTCAGCCACATCTCCATGGAGGGAACAGTCAGCATGGACCTTCCTTTAGATTTTCAATGGCTTTTTCTGGGGAGGTCCCTAATAGAAAGCAAGAGGATGCCTAGGTCTTGCTATACAGATCAATATGATAATTTTGAATCATCTGCAAAAACATTTATGGCAAAATGGTAAAAAATGCTCAACTTACCTTTCATTGGTCTACAAAAATAAAATAAATTCAAATGTATTCTCTGATTTATGCACTTATATAGTGGCTTTAATTCCAAGTGCTTTACAGACATCATCACTGGCAGCATTGGGGCTCTCAACTAAATGAAATCTTAATTCCCTATCAGTATGTCTTTGTGCGTTCTCCTTCATGGTTTCCTCTAAAGGGTATGTCACACACGTCAATATCGCCTGCACGATCTCGGCTGCACGTGACGTTGCAGCGATATTGATGCATGTGACATACTGAATCAACCAGCGATAAATCGCTGGTTGATGATCGCCAGGTTTTAGAATCTGTCCTAAAACCTGGCGATGGTCGCCCGGTGTACACGCAGCATCGCTGCGTGTGACACCGGGAGTAGCGATATTCCAGCTCCCAGCACCTCTCAAGCGCTGGGAGCTGGTATCCAAGGTAAACTGCGGGTATCTAGGCAGCGCGCGCTGCCTAGATACCCGACGTGTACCTTAGTTACCAGCCTCCTCCGCTCACCGGCTGGTATCTAAGGTACACAGCGGGTAACTAGGGTCCAGCCAGTGAGCGGAGGAGGCTGGTAACTAAGGTACACATCGGGTATCTAGGCAGCGCGCGCTGCCTAGATACCCGCAGTTTACCTTGGAGACCAGCCTGCTCCCACTTCCAGCAGGCTGGCAGCGGGAGCAAGACATCATGGAAACGATATTTAAATCGTTTCCACGATGTCTCTGGTCCATTGATCGCTGGTGAGTCTGTCTGTGTGACAGCTCACCAGCGATCAGCCGTCAATGTCGTCAGCAATCATCTCACTGACAACATTGACGCGTGTGACACCCCCTTAAAGTCCTTGCAGATATTGTCCTTGTTGGGTAAAAGTTAATTAGGTCACTAAATCAGATATTGCCACAACCACAAAAAGAATTGTAAAAAACAAAAAGAGCAAATACCTGGTTGTAAATAAATCGTAACAGTCAATATAAATAACATAGGTTACTTACCGTAGTTAGCACTATTGTGATAAAAAAAAAAAGTGTAAAAAACATCCCACCATGACAAGGTGTACCCAATTGGTCCATGTCATTTCTTTGGTTTTGCTCTAGTTTCTTGTACTTTGTGCATACAGGGGCCTGTCTCCCCCTTTTTGAGCTGGCATTATGTCTAAGGAGCTTCCACAGGCAGGTGTCAGAACATTCAGGCCGGGGTCCTGCTTACCCCATCTATATAGAGGTCTGTTGACGCAGAAATATTTAATATTAGAGATGGGACCGTCCCGATTGGGTAAACCTTGTTGCGGTAGGATGACCTTTACAGTTTTTTTTTTGTATTAAAATAGTGTTAACCAAGTACCAAATGTTATTTACGGTACATTCACTATTACTATTTACTTACTAACAACGGGGTATTTGCTATTTTTTATCTCGTCTGTTAAATGACCACAATGTGAGCATGCATTTACACCTAGATATGGTCCAGCTCATTTCTTTATATTTTGCACAATTCTTTTTATTAAATCAATCACTTCTCCCAAAGCAGCCTACCTAGCTGTATAGGAGAAGCTACAGTTATCAACCCTGGTGGGTTAGGTCAGCGTCTCTCAAAGGAACGCCCTTCACTTCCCCAGACCTTCAAATATACACGTTAGTCTCCTATCTGCCTTAGACTAAATAAATCTGCATCAGCTGTAAACAGAGAAAAAAAAAAAGCTTACTTTGCTATTCAACTGTACCAGCAAGCTCACCGCATTAAAACAAGTAACTAGTCACGTTCTGACACAGAAGTTGAGGGGAGCATTCTTCTTATATCTAAGTCAAGTGGCAGTGGAGCAGCCGGGGCCACAGAACCTGGGTCAGTGCAGAACTGAGCAATAACATATATTCAAAAGTGCAATTATACAACCTCATACACATCAGAACATCTTTTGTGCCACAGGATGAGCCCTTAAGACTTGCCACAGTAAATCATTCCTCCATTCTGCTGCAGGGTATGTATGACGAGATACCGTAGGAGGGCTTTGTGCTGGTTTCTAATTACTTTAGGCCAATCACACCTAGAGTCAACCTAAACTCTGTCTGAATATGACGTTACAAATCACTTTACATCAAAATTACTGTCTTACTTCAAAAGTAGGTTTTACTGGTATTGTGTTTTTCCAGTATGTATTATAGTGAATCTCTTTGTCCAATTACTCATGTTACTTTTTATCTTCTGCTCATTTCACTTATTGTTCACAAGACCATGTACCCTTCACTAAATGGATAGTCTTGTTTAAAAAGGCGATAAATTACCAACCTATGTTAACCTATAATGCAAGATGTTCTATCTGATAAAATATTGTTGGGATTTGACCAGTACAGTAATAAAACAAATTTGTCAACTAGGTATTCTCGTATGTCTTTATTTCTGCATCAACTGGGAGTGTTACCCTGGTCTACACGTGGACACCAGATAAGAAGTAAATGACATTTTTATATCTTCAAATCTGCAATGCGGCCATAGTGCATAATAATAAAAATATATAAACTAAAAGAGTGGGAAGGGGGGGGGGAACCCTCAATACCAGGACTGTACTATTCATTAACGCCAGATTTTTAGAAGCATGTCTTATAGGCCTGCTATATTATGGGCTAATCAACAGAGCCAGTAAATATATTTTAGCATAAATAATACTGATTTTACACCCATATTTGTACCTTTGATTTTTGAGGATTTGGAGTGTTTCTGGTTTAAAACCTAAAAAAAAAAAAAGTCTGTATGCACACAGCTTTAGGCCACGTGCCCACTGAGTATTTGGTAAGCCAAAACCAGGAGTGGGTGAAAAATGGAGCACGTTTATTATACTTTCCCTCTGATTGGAAGCCAAAACCAGGAGTGGAACAAATACTGAGATAAAAAAAACCAAATATTGAACATGTGTATGTAGCCTTAGAAATAAAAATGCTCAGTATTTCATGTTCAATACATGTTTGACTATGGCCTTATTAATAGAAGAATGATCTTGGGGGGCATGTCCCGCAGCCGATGGAGCAGGACACATAGCGCCTACCTCCCACTGTCACCCAGCGATGCCGAGAGCCTCCTCCCGCCGCCGGGACACCGGACAATCGGTAATGGACTTTTTCTCCTCAGAGAAACAGGCCGCGCTATCAGCCAAGATGGCGCAGGCAGCAGAGAAGGCGGGACATTCTCCCCGTGCATCGCGCTCTCCCCGCAGCACAGAGGGAGCGGTGGATCAGGGAAAGGAGGATGCCCCTGTAACCCAGGGCTGCTTGAGGAGTCTCATGGGCTCACTTAGAAGATCCTTGCAGGAGGATATGAGAGGCCTGCTCCAGGAGCTTAGGGAGGATATGGCTGCATTGGGGAAAGAACAGGCCACCTAGAGAGCAAAATGACAGAGTATGCATCAGCACATAATCAATTAGCTGATGACTATGCCATCATGGACACTGAAGTGCATTCCCTGAAAGCCAAGCTATGGGATTTGGAGGATAAAACACGCAGGGGGAACGTGAAGATCAGGGGGATGGCAGAGTCCGGAGAACAGGAGGATACTCAGGCTATAGTTCTTGATTTCCTACATAATGTGTTGCCTGAGGCTTCTGAGGCTGATTTGTCGTTTGATAAAGTTTATAGACTGCCCAAGCGCCCACATCTAGGGAACGATACTTCTTGAGATATCCTGGTGTCTATCAAATTTCCTAAATTGAGGGATCAGTTATTGCTGCCCATGAGAAACAGACCACATCTGTCTGCTGCCTTTGAGAACCTTGCTGTCTAACCAGACTTGTCCCCTGGTACTTTAGCCAGGAGGCGAGAATTTGCTCCTTACTGCCGCATATTGAGAGACAGAGGCATATTTTACAACTGGGGTTCTCCGATGCGGATTAACTTTCGTTACAAAGGGGCCAGACAATTGTTCACTTCTCCAATGAGGCTTGGTAAAGCTATCAAAAAATGGAATCTCCATCGTTCTAGCAACTCAGCCTCTCCCCGAGCCGACACGCGCAAGGATAATAGTCTGAACTCCCACGTAAAAGACTATTGAGGCTGAAGCCCGGGATACGGATTCATCTAGGGCCTTGTCATGATTTAGCTCTTGTAGCTCTGTAGTTGATTTGTCTGTGTTTCACCCGATCCACTCTGAGCCAAATTTCATTTTTACAAGGTTACTCGGACGAAGTACCTTTATGTCAGCGCTGCTGTCAAACCGGTATACCAATGACACTGGACGTCTAGGTATTGGAGATGGAAATAAGGAAATAAATTTATAACATGTTTCGGAGCCACGTGCCGAGCTCCTTCCTCAGGGAACATCGCTGTTCCCTGAGGAAGGAGCTCGGCACGTGGCTCCGAAACGCGTTGGAAATAAGGAAATAAATTTATATCTCCAATACCTAGACGTCCAGTGTCATTGGTATACCGGTCTGACAGCAGCGCGGACATAAAGGTACTTCGTCTGAATAACCTTGTGATTTGAGCACCGCATCCTGTGGAAGTACGGTCCCTGCAGCAGCTGTTTTTTCTGAGCAATTACGCTGGTTGTGTGCTACACAACCACATCAGGTGAGCAATACTAATATTAGTATCATACATCTGTCTATAAAAGATAAGACCCTATTTGCGCATTCTCAACCCTTTAGATAAATTTCATTTTTAGACTGATACGTCATCTGATTCGGTTGGGCTCAACGCCACACTTTGTGTGGTCGAGGGTCGTTGGTACCCCCCGGGGACAGGTTCCATCCTATTTGAAGTTTACATTGCTGTTTCATTTGTTTGTCCTTTGTCTAGTCTCTCTTGGTGTTTTCCTTTGACTCAGTTTGCCTTTTCCCTAGCCCTCTACCCCCCCTCCTTCCTTTTTACCCTTTCCTTGTTTTCTGACATTCTGGTTAAGCAGTGCTTCAGTCTTGCATAACTGTCACAACGTGAGTTCATGATGAGTATTAGAATAGTTACACTCAATGTTAAAGCGCTAAATTCCCCAATAAAATGGTAATTTTTGTGGAAGGAGGCCCGACGTGCCAAAGCGGACATTGTGTGTCCAGGAAACCCATCTCTTGGAGGGAGATAATAAGACTACACCACAAACATTACCCTCATATCTTTTTCGCTAATCACTCAGCTAAAAAAGCAGGTGTTTGTATCATCGTCAGAAATTCTATACAATTTCAATTGATCATAGAGGTACTGGACCCAGCAGGCCGTTTTATAATCTTGATTTGTTCTGTGGGAGGAATGACCCTGACCTTGGCCATAGTGTACACCCCAAACGAAGCCCAAATTAAATTTCTAAGATCCTTTTTTGGATCTGTGGGAAAGAGGCGCAGAGTTTACGCATTATTTGCAGAGATTTTAACATGTGCCAGATCGCCATCTAGACTGCTCTTCCCCCGCCTTACGCAGGGGAAGAGTTGGGCCCGCTGTGTCGGGAGTTCCGCCTCCATGATTATGGCGTTATTTACATGCGTCCGAACGAGACTACTCTTTCTACTTCCACAGGCACGGTCGTACTCTAGAACGGATTACTTTCGGGTGGATGATGACACATTGGCGGCCTGTGCGGAGATGGATCTGATTACATGGTTGGATTATGCGCCGGCATCACTGGAGGTTGGTCTCGGAGGCAGGAGAAGCCCATTACATCCTTGGAGACTCAACACGAGTCTCTTATCCGACCAGAATATCTTAATGTTGGTGGCTCAAAACTTGACACTATTTTAAATTGAATGATAATGGAGAGGTCTCCGAGGAGACGCTTTGGGAGTCGCACAAGGCGGTGTTGCAGGGCCTCTTCATCCAGAAATCCTCTCAATTAAAAAGAGCTCGGGACAAACTCCAGTCGGGTCTGATTCTCCAGTTGACTCAACTGGAGGCTCTGAATAAATCGAACCCTGCGCCTCACCTTTCCTCTCAGATTTTTCAGACCCGTCAGCAACTGAGAACATTGATGCTGACTTAATATGAAAGGGGGCTGCGATGTCTTAAAACTATTCATTATGCGGCATGCGATAGAGCTGGGGCTGTTTTGGCTCTGAGAATTAAGAAACGTGCGGCATGCATGATGATCGATTCTATGAAAGCTGCCGATGGTCGGACTGTGAGAAGTCCTGCCGAAATTGCGGATATCTTCGCACAATATTACGCATTTCTCTATAATCTAAGAGATGACAGGGACACTCCACAGCCGGACCCGACTTCCATTGAGCACTTTCTAAACAAGCTACAACTCCCGTCCTTATCGGCGGACCACTTGGCTGAGCTGAACTCGCCCTTCTTTTTCGAAGGTATCTAAAGTTATAGCTTCTACCAAAACTTTTTCAGCACCAGGACCGGACGGCTTCCCAAACTTGTATTATAAATCCTTCTCTGTCCAGCTGATCCCTTATCTTCTTCGTACTTTTCATCAGTGGCAATCTAAAGGCACCATCTCACCATCTTCCTTGGAGGCTACTATTACCACAATCCCAAAACCTGGAAAGCCCACTGACTCCCTGGCAAACTACAGACCAATATCACTTCTAAATTGTGATTTAAAAATCTTTTCTAAAACCTTGGCCAATAGGATTTCTCGTTTCCTCCCTCTGCTGGTTCATGCGGACCAGGTGGGGTTTGTGGCGGGGAGGCAGGCAAAGGACGGTTCCCGGAGGATGGTGGACCTTATAGACGTGGCGGAGACGAGGGGGGCCCCCAATGCACTCCTGTCCCTAGACGCGGAAAAAGCGTTTGATAGGGTGCACTAGGGATACCTCCAGGCAGTGCTGCGGAGGTTCGGCTTTGCGGGTCCGATCCGGTCGGCGGTACTTAGTTTGTACTCCAACCCCCAATGCTAGGGTCCTCTCCTCTGGCTTCATGTCCAGACGTTTTTCCATAACTAACGGCACATGGCAGGGATGTCTGCTCTCCCCGGTGGTTTTTGCCTTAGTTGTGGACCCATTGGCTGCCTCTATCCGGGCAGACCCTCTTGTTTCTGGCATACTGGTTGGTAACAGAGATCATAAAATAGGCCTTTATGCCGATGATATCATTTCCTGCACCAATCTAGTAGTGTCATTTCCGGCAGTTATATCTATCCTCGCCTCCTTTGCCCAGATTTCATATTAAAAACTCTATGCTACTAAATCAGTGATCTACCCGATACGAGTGCCTCCACGCCTTTCAGCTCAGCTAATGTCCTCCTTACCGTTCCAATGGTGAGCAGACGGTGTTCCCTATTTGGGAATTACCTTATGCTCCTCCTCCTTGATCGTGACCACTAATATGGAATCCCTCTGCAAAGCATTCCAGTGGGGTCTGGAGGGCCACCCTGTTTAGGAATTGTCCTGGATAACCAGGATTCAGGCCTTCAGGATGATTTTACTGCCCAAAATTTTGTACTGCTTCCTGTGGTATCCTGCTCTCCATCCGCAATAATCTACTCACAAAACTTCAATCTTTAGTCAATACCTACATCTGGGCGAGGAAAAAGCCCAGAGTATCTAGAAATGTAATGTATCTTCCACTAGAAAAGGGGGGAATGGGTGTACCTGATCTAAAATCGTATCACAAGGCGGTGATCCTGGAAGAGGCTAAAACATGGTGGATCTCCCCGGACCAGCTGGGCTGGATCCAAATTGCAAACCATTACTCGAGTAGTGGAAATTTACGTCGGGTCTTTGCTGCAGAGTCCCTAGGTGTGCTGCGGAGATCGCCTGCTTTGGGCACTGTTAGAGATTTGCGTGAGTGCTGGAGGGGAGCACCGAGGGCTTGGACTGCTTTGCCTTTGTCGGAGATCTCCCTTTCTGCCTTGCAGCTGCACATTCCCTCTCTGGCCCTGGAGACATGGGATTGAGCCGGTGTGCTCTGTTTGGGCAATTTGCTCCCCATGGCTAAATTGGTGTTTTTTGACGAGTTAATTTTGAGAGCTCCAGACCTAGGACAGGCCTTTTTGCAGTTCTTACAGATTAGACAGTTTCTACAGTTGCCTTCATGCCAACATGCCCTGATTCCGGCATCCTCTCTTCCTCCGCCTTTTCAGGTCTTCCTCCTGTTGGACCCCCACAGAACAAAGAGCCTATCCTTGATTTACTCCGCTTATCTACAAAATAGTGGTCCAACTAAGTTGGATTATATGTTAAAGTGGGAGAGAGACCTGACCTTTTCCTCTTGTGTGGAGGATTGGGAGGGGGCACTAAGCTATCTCGGTCAACTAAATGTATAAATCATCTGGAAAGTCTGAAATAGATTAATTTGAGGTGGTATCTCCCCCTGACTAGATTGGCCAAAATTACGGCGCAGGGCTCGTCGTTGTGCTAGAGGCAGTGTGGAGGGAGGGGAGACCTTGCCCATATGTGGTGGTCGTGCCCAGGATCTCCCCTTTCTGGCACTTGATTTCTTCTTTACTCACGTCTGTGTTGGGGGCTTCCTTTCCTCTCTCTGCTCAGATGGCCATATTACACATTGGGTAAGAAAGTTTTCTGCCTGAAATTCGTAAGACCATAACTTATATTCTAACGGAGCCAGAATGTCCCTAGCAGCAAAGTGGAAAGCTCCAGCCCCGCCTGCTCTCACTGAAGTAATAGATAGTTAATTCCATTTTTTGTTTTGAATACCACTTGGCCCTTTCCGCCTCGGATAAGAGACCCACTCTGAACACCTGGCGCTTGTGGGCATCTCACCCTCTAGCTACCCCAGTCCCACCCCTCTAAGAATTAGCGGCTGTCTTGGTCAATATTCTATACTCAATATTCTATACTCGTGTTTGTCTGCTGTGATAGGTTGCTCATTGTTGCTCCCAATTATTTTATAGCTGTGACAATTTTTTTAAATGATTTGTTAGCCTGCTTGGTTTTGTTTCTTATCACCTACTACAAGATGCTGTTGGTTTGTTACTTCCCCCCTTTCCCCTTCTCCCCCCTCTAACCCGTTTTATATTGGATATAGGTCTTTTGTGACAAGCTTATTGTTGTACAGTTAGTCTGAAAATCTTCAATAAAGATTAAATGTCGGAAAATAGAAGAGTGATCTTTTGATTTACAAAAGGCAAAGTAAACAGTCATGAACACTTTCTTCATCTGTAGAATATTCTTTAAACATTATTTCATCTTAAAAAGGGGTTCCGCTGTCTTCTCAATTCAGGAGTGCACCACTCCCTGATGTCAAGACTTTCCAAATACGGGGTAACAGGTGTTCCTATACCATTGGCAGTTTGAGCCAGTGGCATAAATCCCCCTCTGCCAAGCCCTTCACTGGCTCCCAGTCTCCAAGAGATCCCAATTCAAAACACTAACCATGGCGTACAAAGCCATACACAACCTGGCCCCACCATACATCTCCGACCTGGTCTCCCGATACCTACCCTCACGCAACCTCCGCTCCTCCCAAGAACTCCTCCTCTGCTCCCCCCTCATCACCTCTTCACACAACCGAGTCCAGGACTTCTCCCGGGCATCTGCCTTACTCTGGAACTCCCTACCCGAACATGTCAGACACTCTCCTACCCTGAGTAGCTTCAAGTGTCACCTGAAGACTCACTTGTTCCGTCAAGCCTACAACCTGCCATGAGACCCAGGCGAACGCCCCATACCCGACATTCCCCCATCCTACTGTATCCTAACCCGCCCCTTATAGAGTGAGCCCTCGTGGACAGGGTCCCTGCCCCTCCTGTACCTGTACGTCCTGATCGCCTAGATTTAGTGTACTTGTTCTTGTCTCCCTCATCCTCATGTAAAGCGCCATGGAACCTAATGGCGCTATATAAATAAATAATAATAATAAATGCAAGCTGTGCTGGGAGGAATAGAGCTAAGCAACAGCACATGTGAAAAGGACTTGGGTATACTAATAGACAAAGACTGAACATGATTCAACAGTATGATGCAGCAGCAAAAAAAAAAGCAAACAATTATGGGATGTATTAACACAAGTATACAGTCAAGATTATGTTAAGTCATTATTGCTCTCTACTCCTCTTTGGTCTCACCAAATCTGGAATACTGTACCCAGTTCTGGGGACCACATTTAAAAAAAAAAACAAAACAAAAAAAAACAAACAAACAGAAGAGTGACCAGAATGGTGACCGGTCTGCAAACCATGTCTTATGAGGAACGGTTGCAGGTTTTGGGAATGTTTATAGCTTGCCAAAAAGGCAGAGGAGACTTAATAGTTGTCTAAAAATATCTCAAGGGCTGTCGCACTGAAGAGGGAGTAGCTTTATTCTAATTTGCACAAGGAAATACTAGAAGCAATGGGATGAAACTGAATGGAAGGAGATACATTAGAAAACACCTTTTGGCACGGAGTGTGATCAACAAGTGAAACAGGCTGCTACAAGAGGTGGGTAGTTTCTCTTTATTTGAAGAATTCCATTAAAGACTGGACAGACATCTGTCTGGTTAATTTAATAAATCCAGCTTTTTTTTTTTAACCATTAAGATTTTTATTAGCATATAACAATATACAGAAAAACAGCATAAAAGCCATTCAATGGCCAATATAAAGGGGAAAAAGTTCAAGGGCGAGGTGGGAGAAGGAGATGGGGAGAAAAGGAGAAAGGAGGGTGGACATTAAAACACATAAAGCTACATAACGCTTGTCATCAATGTCAACATATATTGTACTCAAAAAGAATCAACACTCAGTCATTTTAACAGATAAGACGGAATATCCGCAGCATGGATAGAGGTGACCCAGGGATCCCACCAAGTAAGGACTTTATTCTTTTTAGATAATGATGAAGCGCTCAGGGATTCATAGCAGAAGTGAAGATTGAGTTTGTTGATCAGTTCTGCCCTGGAGGGGGTAGATGGGTCCCTCCAGTGAGCTGCTATGCTCTGCCTTGCGGCGACTAGAATATTAGATATGATGGGTCTCAAGGGCGAGGGGAAATCTACCAGAGAACTACCCAATAGCGCCAGCTGGGGTGTTAGGGACATCGGGATCTGCGTCACCTCAGCAATGAGCAACTCTACCTGACACCAAAAGTTCCTAATAGGGGGGCACTCCCACCAGACATGTGATAACGATCCAGATGAGCCACAACCCTTCCAGCAGGAGGAGGAGGAGGCCAGGTGGAGTTTGGCCAGACGGGCCGGAGTCATATACCATTGCAGGAGGGTCTTTCTAGCCTGTTCCACATGACCCACACAAGAGGAGAACTTGGCAGGGTGCAATAAGGCCGCGGACCATTCCTCCGCTGAGGCAGTAAATGAGAGAAGGGACTCCCAAGAATCCATGCACGAAAGTTTGAGTGATAGGCCGTGGAGTAATAAGGTGTTATAAAGAACTGATACACCCCTGGATACAAAGGTCTGAGGTTTAAAAAATCTATGGCCCGGGGTGTCTCCAACGAGCGGGGATCCCTGAAAAACGTCGACGTACGTAAAAAACTGTGCAGCTGTAAATATGAAAAAAAAGCAGCATTTGGGAGGGGGTACTTAGATTGAAGAGCTGTGAAAGGGAGAAGGCCCGACGGACCAAAAAGGCTGGTGATAAAAGTGATCCCTGCCTTTCCCCAAAGAGAGGAAGGGAAACCGTCGATAAGCACTGTCAGGGCATCAAGGGACACATGCCTGGCCATATACGGGAACACCATAGGGCAAACCGACGCCCATAGTTTTGTCGCAGCAACCATAGTAGAAAGAAGGGCCGTTGGCGGATCTGATCTTAAGAGAGAGACCTCCAACAGGAGCCTGAGGGAACCCTTAGGAGCAAAGTGAGTCTCTATCATCAACCAAGGGATCTGAGTGGACCCTTCCCACCATAGCTTAAGAGGCTCCAAAATGGCCGCCCTATAATAAGCCACTATCAAAGGTGCCCCCAAACCACCCCTGGCACTAGGCAGGACCATCCACTGTCTCCTAATCCTGTGCGGTTTACCACCCCAAATAAATGAGTCAAAGATAGACTGAAAGAGGGAGAGGCGTCTGGCAGGGATGTGGAGAGGCAGGCATCTAAAGAGGTAGAGTAATTTGGGAAGTAACATCATCTTCACCACCTGGATGCGAGCCATCCAAGAGAGGAAGGACCCCGAGAATTTTCCCACATCCGCTCTGAGCTCTGCGACAAGGGCCTCACAATTTAGTCTTACCATGTCGGCCAGGCGCGTCACTTTTATCCCCAAATAAGTAAAGCCCAGAGGGGCCCAGCACAAAGGGTAGGTGGCTTGAATATGAGACTGCAGAGGCAAGGGGAGAAAAAGAGGGAAGAGAGTAGATTTAGACAAGTTAAGTTTATAATAAGAAGCTAAGGAGAAGTCATGTAGAAGTGTAAAAATCGCAGGGAGGGAGCGCTGAGGATCAGAGCAAGTAAAGACCACGTCGTCAGCATAGAGACTGATCTTATAGTCAGCCGAACCAACAGGAATTCCCTTAATGTCAGGGGACTGACGAGCAATGGCCGCAAGAGGCTCCATGACTAACGCAAAAATAAGGGGAGAGAGGGGGCAGCCCTGCCTCGTCCCGTTAGAGATTGAAAAGGTCTGGGACTGAAAGCCCGACGCACGGACTGAGGCACTCAGAGAGGAGTACAGGGCCACGATTGCCCGAACTATGAGACCATTAAGTCCAAATTTAATTAGTGTCCTCTCCAAGTATCCCCAGTGCACCCGATCAAACGCCTTCTCAGCATCAAGTGAAAGGAATGCACTGGGGAGGTGCCCCCTCTCAACCACATCCAGCAAGTCAATCAGGCGTCTCGTACCATCCCTCGTCTGTCTGCCCAGGACAAACCCCACCTGGTCAGGGTGGACCAGGGAGGGCAGCACCAGAAGGAGGCGGTTTGCCCACAGTTTGGCATAGATCTTCACATCTACATTGAGCAAGGCGATGGGGCGAAAATTAGAAGGAGTGGTGGGTGGTTTGCCCGGTTTGGGGAGCGTGGCAATTGAGGCCTGCAGCCCCTCTGATCTGATACTACCAGTTTGCGCCCAGAAGTCAAAGAGACATAGGAGACGAGGCGCCAAGGTAGAAAGGAACTGAGCATAGTAAGGAAAAGAGAACCCATCTGGTCCGGGGGCAGAGTGTTTCTTAGCTTCATTAATAACCCTAAGGATCTCTGAAGTTTGAATGGGAGCATTCAGAGAAGCAAGTTGGGATTGTGTAGCTTTGGGTAAAGAAGCCCTCTCTAAGAAGGCAGCTATAATATCAGGAGAGGGTTGTGGCAACGCTGGGTCATCCCTGAGATTATAAAGCTCAGAGTAATACGAGGCAAACTCGTCTGCTATGTGGATGGGATTATAAACTTTTGTGGAGTTTGGCTTCACAAGAAAAGGGATCCTAGACTGCGCTTCCCTCTTCTTGACACGCCTGGCCAACAGGGCACCCGCTCGATCACCCATAGAGTAAAAGGCGGCCTTAGATTTGCGCAGGGCGTTAGCGGTGGAGCGCAGCAGTAATTCCCGGACCCGAAGGCGGGCCCTGCCGAGCTCCAAGAGCAAGAGTGGGGTGGGGGTATGTTTATGCCTGGTCTCCAAAGATGCCACCTCTGCCAGAGCATCCCTTAAAGCCTGGGTATATTTACGCTTGTTAGAAGCCGCCAGTTTGAGTAAGTGGCCCCTCATAACAGCCTTATGTGCGTACCAGAGAGTGTCGGGCTGCACCTCAGGTGTATCATTAAGGCGGAAAAACTCATCCAGCAAGGCTTCTAGATGGGAGACAGCAGACTGGTCCGTTAGAAGCTGGGCATTAAGACGCCAAAATGCAGGGGGGGTTAAGGCCAGGGGGTCAATCAGTGAGACCGTTACAGGAGCATGATCTGACCAGGATATGTTACCAATAGTAGCCGCAGAGCAGTGAGGGAGAGCCACGTCGTTAACTAGTATATAGTCAATTCTGCTGTAAGTTGCATGTCTGGAGGACATGAACGTGTAATCTCGTTCACTGCAATGCAAGTACCTCCATATATCATGGAGTCCATGAGAGCGCACAACCTGGTCAGCCTCCGCTCTAGAATCAGACGGGACAGAGCAGTCCAACGTCTTCACCATCGGGACATTAAAGTCACCTGCAATCAATTTATACCCGTGGTGTACATCTCCTATAGTTTGCAAGAATGATTTTAAGAATTTGATTTGACCGGTGTTAGGGGCATACACTGAAGCAATTGTATAGGGTGCGTCATTAATGGTACAGAGAAGAATCAGGGATCTCCCCGCTACATCAGCGACCACCCGGACCAATTGGAATGTCACATCTCTACTGATAAAAATAGCAACTCCGGCCTTTTTCGTGCCTCCTCCTGCAAAGAATCGGTGCGGATACAAGGTAGAAGACATTCTGGGTTCATCCCGTGCCAGGAGATGAGTCTCCTGAAGGCATACTATCTGGTGACGGGATTTATTTAACTGGCGCCAGACCATTGCCCTTTTGCACGGAGAGTTTAGCCCGTTAACATTTTGGGAGACCAGTTTAACACTCATGGAGGGTCAAACATAGCAACAGATAATGATACAGTACAATAAGTAAATAGCATAAAAATTACTAAAGCAGAGATACAGCTCCATGTCCACCTAGGGAGAGAAAGGGGAAGTGGGGGAAAAGGGAGAGACAAACAAGACATACAAACAAAGAACACGAAAAAAATAAGAAACAGAACGTCCATTCAGACCGGAGGTCCGAATCCACCGGTGGCAAACAACGTCACCTAGGGGGCCAAAACAGGACTCCAACAGTCCACAGGGTTCAGTCCGTGGAAACAGCAGCCAGAGTCCGAGTCCCTCAGTCCTGCGCGGAAGGATAACCACACAGGAAAGGAGAGAACAAAAGAAAACAGGGAAAAAAGGTCCGACCAGGGACCCAGATGATGCAAGTTCATCGAACGGTTACCCAGTCAGGGTCAATGCGGTGGTCCACTTGCTTGGGAGAGTTCTGTCCTGAGTTAGGAGACTTATCCAAGTCTTTATCAATTGCAGGCTGGAATCCCCATTCAGAGAAAGATTTTGCAGCTTGCCGGGGGGTGAGGCAGGTAGTGAAGGTGCCATCTTTTTTAATGAGGAGTCTGGTAGGGTAGTACCCCCATTTGTATTGTATGCCCTTATCTCTGAGGACTGAAGTGAACGGGGCAAAGGCTCTGCGCGGGGCCAAGGTGCCAGGGGAGAGATCCTGAAAGACCTTCAGGAGAGGCAAACTTGTCAGGCAGCTGAGGTGAACCCCTGAGTGCCTGGAGGAATTCCTCCTTAAGTTAAAAAAAATGTACCCGGGCGAGCACGTCCCTCGGCACAGAAGGCGCCAACCCTGGGGGTTTGCGCAGGCGATGTATGCGATCGATCACCAGGAGGCTTCTGTCTGTCTGTGGAAGGGCTACCATAATAAATTCCTGTAGGAAAGGTCTCAGGTCTGCATCTGATACCGATTCCTGGACCCCCATTTCTTCTGGACCTGTCCTCCAGGTCCAGGGCTTTAGAGTGGGTTTTATGTGCTTTACTCTCCAGAGCCTCATGAGCGTCCCACAGGGAATTATGTGAAGCCACCAGCTCAGCCATCTTCCTTTCAAGATGATCTGTCCGGCCTCCCAACTCCTCCACCTCCCCCCGGAGAGAGGACACCATGGCCCGCATATCCTCCTGTATGGAGGATCTAAGCTCCCCCAGCATGGCTTTCAGTAGTGAAGGGGTTACTGTAGCCTCTGGGATAACAATCTCAGAACTGCCTGAGGCTGAGGGGGGAGGATCACGCCTTGCAGCACGAGCAGCTCTGGGGGACTGCTGTGCCTGTGAATCTCCCTGCACCAGAGACAGAGGGGGGACAAAGAAGTCGGCAATGCGGCGAGCCGGGTCACGGGAGCTGGCCTTACTTTTCCCCATGTCAGCAGGAGATCCTCCAGAGCCGGTACAGAGCGTTTTGGAGCCTCGGGGGCACGAGGGAACCGTGGAATTAGCTTGTGAAACAAGTCCCTGGTCGGAGCTCCAGATCCAAGCTTCCTACTTCATCAGAGGTTAGGACACGCCCCCCAATAAATCCAGCTTTGAGCAGGGGGTTAGACCAGATAACCTGATCTCTCTTTCTAGGACTCTATGATTACCTTAGTGCTGCTAAATGAGGCAGCTTTGTAAGAGCAGTGATATTGAAGTTGTCCTAAATTAAAGGGAACCAGTCAGGTTGTTTAGGCTCCCTCAGCTATCACTGTCTGTCCTCCAAGTTCATAGTACTATTCTAACCATCCCTGTCTGAGCTCATAGTGTAATGTTAAAGGTCAAAAAATGCATTTATACAATTACATTTCCTTATGTAAATAAGGCAGTCAGACTATATCTTGGAGGATGTAGACTTTCTGGCAGGTTAATAGTTAACTAATTTCCAACTTCTCTGTATAAAAGGACCTGTGTTATGTCCCAATCATGTGACCATAGTGGGTGGAGCTAAGCAAGCAAATTATTATGTGCTATGGGGACTTGGCTTCACCAATTATAGTCACATGATTGTGACATCACATCAGGTCTCCCAGCATGTTCTGACATTCGGCTGAAATGTTAACTATTAACCTGCCAGACAGTCTACCTCCTCCAAGCTGAAGACTGACTGCCTCATTTACATAAGAATATGTAAGTGTATAAATGTTTCTTTTTTTCACCTTTAACACTACACTATGAGCTCAGATATGGATGGTTAGACTACATTGTGTGCAGAATTATTAAGCAAATGAGTATTTTGATCACATTATACTTTTTATACATGTTGTCCTACTTCAAGCTGTATAGGCTTGAGAGCCAACTACCAATTAGGTAAATCAGGTGATGTACATCTCTGTAATGAGGAGGGGTGCATTGAAGAGGGATGCAGCAGTCTCGAAATTGCAAAACCTTTGCAGCGTGATCACCTAACAATCAAGCGTTTCATGGCAAATAGCCAACAAGGTCGCAAGAAGCGTGTTGGGAAAAAAAAGCGCAAAATAACTGCCCATTAATGGAGGAAAATCAAGCGTGAAGCTGCCAAGATGCCATTTGCCACCAGTTTTGCCATATTTCAGAGCTGCAACGTTACTGGAGTATTGAAAAGCACAAGGTGTGCTATACTCAGGGACATGGTCAAGGTAAGGAAGGCTGAAAAATGACCACCTTTGAACAAGAAACACAAGATAAAACGTCAAGACTGGGCCAAAAAATATCTTAAGAATGGTTTTTCAAAGGTTTTATGGACTGATGAAATGAGAGTGACTCTTGATGGGCCAGATGGATGGGCCAGAGGCTCGATCAGTAAATGGCAGAGAGCTCCACTCCGACTCAGACACCAGCAAGGTGGAGGTGGGGTACTGGTATGGGCTGGTATCATCAAAGATTAACTTGTGGGACCTTTTCGGGTTGAGGATGGAGTGAAGCTCAACTCCCGGACCTACTGCCAGTTCCTGGAAGACAACTTCTTCAAGCAGTGGTACAGAAAGAGTCGGTATTGTTCAAGAAAAACATGATTTTCATGCAGGACAGTGCTCTATCACATGAATCCAATTACTCCACAGCGTGGCTGGCCAGTAAAGGTCTAAAAGAAGAAAAAATAATGACATGGCCCCCTTATTCACCAGTTTTGAACCCCATAGAGAACCTGTGGTCCCTCCTAAAATGTGAGATCTACAGGTTGGGAAAACAGTACACCTCTCGGAACAGTGTCTGGGAGGCTGTGGTGGCTGCTGCACGCAATGTTGATCGTAAACCGATCAAGCAACTGACAATATATGGATGGAAGGCTGTTGAGTGTCATCATAAAGAAAGGTGGCTATATTGGTCACTAATTATTTTGTGTTGTTTTTGCATGTCAGAAATGTTTTTTTCTAAATTTTGTGCAGTTATATTGGTTTACCTGGTGAAAATAAACAAGTGAGATGGGAATATATTAGGTTTTTATTACCGTAAGTTGCCTAATAATTCTGCACAGTAACAGATATCCTCCTAAGATAGGCAAATCTAAAAAAAAAAAACCATTACAACTTCCAAAAATATTAAGCTTTGATATT
>JARQOC010002257.1:0-27823 GCA_033576535.1 Allobates femoralis
TTGCACTGTTGGTCTCAGTGGTTATGTAGGTGGCTAGTTGGTTAGCACTATATGTGGCTCAGTGTAGCACTGTATATGGTGGCTCATGGTTAGCACTGTATTGGGGTCAGTGGTTAGCATGTATATGGTGGCTCAGTGGTAGCACTTTGGTGGTCAGTGGTTTGCACTGTATGGTGGCTCATGGTTAGCACTGTATGGTGGCTCATGTAGCATGTATGTGGCTCAGTGTTAGACTGTATATGGTGGCTCAGTGGTTACAGTGTATGGTGGCTCAGTGTTAGTCACTGATATGGTGGCTCAGGGTTAGCACTGTATGTGGCTCGTGGTTAGCACTGTAATGGTGCTCAGTGGTTAGCAGTATATGGTGGCTCAGTGGTTAGCACTGTATAGGTGTTGGTTAGCACTGTATATGGTTGGTCACTGTATATGGTTGGCTAATGGTATGTATGTATTGGTGGCTCATGTGTCACGTAGGTGGCTCAGTGGTTAGATGGTAGGTACTGCAGTGGTTAGCACTGTATGGGTGCTGTGTTAGCACTGTATATGTGGCTCAGTGGTTAGCACTGTATATGGTGGCTCAGTGGTTAGCTTATTGGGCTCAGTGTTAGCATGTATAGTGGCTCGTGGTTAGCACTTGTTATGTCGTGCTCAGTGGTTAGAGTATGGTGCTAGTGTGCAATTATGGTGGCTCAGGGTTGCCTGTATAGGTGGCTCAGTGGTTAGCAATATTAGTATGTTGTGGTATGTATGTGGCTCAGTGGTTAGCACTGATAGGTGGCTCAGTGGTTAGCACTGTATATGGTGGCTCATGGTTAGAGTATATGGTGGCTCAGTGGTTAGCACTGTATGTGGCTGTTAGACGTAATGGTGGCTCAGTGGTTAGCACTGTATATGGTGGCTCAGTGGTTAGCTGTATATGTGGCTCAGTGTTAGCACTGTATATGTGGTCAGTGGTTGATTATATGGCTCAGTGGTTAGCACTGTATATGTGGCTCATGGTTAGCATGTATATGGTGGCTCAGTGGTTAGTATGTATATGGTGGCTCAGTGGTTAGCACTGTATATGTGCTCAGTGGTTAGCACTGTATATGGTGGCTCAGTGTTAGCATGATATGGGCTCAGTGGTTAGCACTGTATAGGTGGCTCATGGTTAGCACTGATATGGTGGTACAGTGGTTAGTCATGTTTGGTGGCTCAGTGGTTAGCACTGTATGGTGGCTCAGTGGTTAGCACTGTAATGGTGGCTCAGTGGTTAGCACGTAGGTGGCTCAGTGGTTAGCACTGTATTGGTGGCTCAGTGTTAGCACTGTATATGGTGGCTCATGGTTAACTGATATGGTGGCTCAGTGGTTAGCACTGTTATGGTGGCTAGTGGTTAGCCTGTATATGGTGGCTCAGTGGTTAGCACATGTTATGGTAGCTCAGTGGTTAGCACTGTATATGTGGCTCATGGTTAGCATGTAGGTGGCTCAGTGGTTAGCACTGTATATGTGGCTCAGTGGTTAGCACGTATATGGTGGTCAGTGGTTAGACTGTATATGGTGGCTCATGGTTAGCCTGATATGTGGTCGTGGTTAGCCTGTATATGGTGCCTACATGTATAGCTTAGCATATATGGTGGCTCAGTGTAGCACTGTATGTGGTAGTGGTTAGCACTGTATGGTGGCTCAGTGGTTAGCACTGTATGTGGCTCAGTGGTTAGCTGTTATGTGGCTCAGTGGTTAGCATGTATATGGTGGCTTCAGTGTTGCACTGTATAGTGCTCGTGTTTATGTGGCTCAGTGGTTAGCACTGTATTGGTGCTCATGGTTAGCACTGTATATGGTGGTCAGTGTTAGCACTGTATGGTGGCAACATGTATGGTGCTCAGTGGTTGCACTGTATGTGTCAGTGTTAGCACTTATAGTGTCGTGGTTAGCATGTTATGGTGCTCAGTGGTTAGACTGTATATGGGGCTCATGTTAGCACTGTATGGTGGCTCAGTAGTATTGGTCAGTGGTTAGCATGTATAGTGGCTCGTGGTTAGCACGTATGGTGGCTCAGTGTTAGCACTGTATATGGTGGCTCAGTGGTTAGCACTGTATATGGTGGCTCATGGTTAGCACTGTATATGGTGGCTCAGTGGTTAGCACTGTATATGTGCTCAGTGGTTAGCACTGTTATGGTGGCTCAGTGGTTAGCACTGTTATGTGCTAGTGGTTAGCATGTTATGGGCTCAGTGGTTAGCACTGTTATGGTGGCTCAGTGGTTAGCACTGTATATGGTGGCTCAGTGTTACACTGTATGTGGCTCAGTGGTTAGCACTGTATTGGTGGCTCAGTGGTTAGCACTGTATGTGGCTCAGTGGTTACACGTATATGGTGGCTCAGTGGTTAGCTTTAGTGGCTCAGTGGTTGCACTGTATGGTGCTCAGTGGTTAGCACTGTAATGGTGGCTCATGGTTAGCACTGTATAGGTGGCTCAGTGTTAGCACTGTATTGGTGCTCAGTGGTTAGCACTGTATGGTGGTCAGTGGTTAGCACTGTAATGGTGCTCAGTGTTAGCCGTAGTATGGTGGCTAGTGGTTAGCATGTAAGTGGCTCAGTGGTTAGCACTGTTATGGGGCTCAGTGGTTAGCACTGTATAGGCTCAGTGTTACACTGTATAGTGGCCAGGGTTAGCACTGT
This sequence comes from Allobates femoralis, assembly GCA_033576535.1. NCBI lineage: Eukaryota > Metazoa > Chordata > Amphibia > Anura > Aromobatidae > Allobates > Allobates femoralis. Next base: position 2,667 of record JARQOC010002257.1, read on the forward strand.
AATGGTGGTCAGTGTAGCACTGTATATGTGGCTCAGGGTTGCACGTTATGGTGCTCATGGTTAGCACTGTATAGGTGGCAGGTTAGCACTTATGTGGCTCAGTGGTTGACGAATGGTGGCTCAGTGGTTAGACTGAGGTGCTCAGTGGTTAGCATTTATGTGGTATGTTAGCATGTATGGGTGGGGGGTATGTGTGCTCAGTGGTTAGCACTGTATATGGTGGCTCAGTGGTTAGCACTGTATGGTGGCTCAGTAGTTAGCACTGTATATGGTGGGTCAGTGGTTAGCACTGTATATCGGTGGCTCAGTGGTTAGCACTGTATATGGTGGCTCAGTGGTTAGCACTGTATATGGTGGCTCAGTGGTTAGCACTGTATGGTGGCTCAGTGTTTAGCACTGTATATGGTGGCTCAGTGGTTAGCACTGTATATGGTGGCTCAGTGGTTAGCACTGTATATGGTGGCTCAGTGGTTAGCACTGTATATGGTGGCTCAGTGGTTAGCACTGTATATGGTGGCTCTGGCTCAGTGGTTAGCACTGTAATGGTGGCTCAGTGGTTAGCACTGTATGGTGGCTCAGTGGTTAGCACTGTATAGGTGGCTCATGTTAGCACTGTATGGTGGCTCAGTGGTTAGCACTGTATAGTGGCTCAGTGTTAGCACTGTATATGTGGCTCAGTGTTAGCACTGTATATGGTGGCTCAGTGGTTAGCACTGTATATGTGGCTCAGTGGTTAGCACTGTATGGTGCTCAGTGTTAGCACTGTATAGGTGGCTCAGTGGTTAGCACTGTATAGGTGGCTCATGGTTAGCACTGTATAGTTGGCTCAGTGGTTAGCACTGTATAGTGGCTCAGGTTAGCACTGTATTGGTGCTAGTAGTTACACTGTATGGTGGCTCAGTGGTTAGCACTGTTAGTGGCTCAGTGGTTAGCACTGTATATGTTATAGGTGGCTCAGTGGTTAGCACTGTATAGGTGCTCAGTGGTTAGCACTGTATAGGTGGCTCAGTGGTTAGCACTGTATATTGGTGGCTCAGTGGTTAGCACTGTATATGGTGGCTCAGTGGTTAGCACTGTATAGGTGGCTCAGTGTTAGCACTGTATATGTGGCTCAGTGGTTAGCACTGTATGGTGGCTCAGTGTTAGCACTGTAATGGTGGCTCAGTGGTAGCACTGTATAGGTGGCTCAGTGGTTAGCACTGTATATGGTGGCTCAGTGGTTAGCACTGTATATGGTGGCTCAGGGTTAGCACTGTTATGTGCTCAGTGGTTAGCACTGTATATGGTGGCTCAGTGGTTAGCACTGTATATGGTGGCTCAGTGGTTAGCACTGTATATGGTGGCTCAGTGGTTAGCACTGTATAGGGTGGCTCAGTGGTTAGCACTGTATATGGTGGCTCAGTGGTTAGCACTGTATAGGTGGCTCAGTGGTTAGCACTGTATATGGTGGCTCAGTGGTTAGCACTGTATATGGTGGCTCAGTGGTTAGCACTGTATATGGTGGCTCAGTGTTTAGCACTGTATATGGTGGCTCAGTGGTTAGCACTGTATATGGTGGCTCAGTGGTTAGCACTGTATATGGTGGCTCAGTGGTTAGCACTGTATATGGTGGCTCAGTGGTTAGCACTGTATATGGTGGCTCAGTGGTTAGCACTGATATGGTGGCTCAGTGGTTAGCACTGTATATGGTGGCTCAGTGGTTAGCACTGTGTATGGTGGCTCAGTGGTTAGCACTTGTATATGGTGGCTCAGTGGTTAGCACTGTATAGGTGGCTCAAGTGTTAGCACTGTATATGGTGGCTCAGTGGTTAGCACTGTATATATGGTTGCTCAGTGGTTAGCACTGTATAGTGTGGCTCAGTGGTTAGCACTGTATATGTGGCTCAGTGGTTAGCACCTGTATATGGTGGCTCAGTGGTTAGCACTGTATATGGTGGCTCAGTGGTTAGCACTGTATATAGGTGGCTCAGTGGTTAGCACTGTATATGGTGGCTCAGTGGTTAGCACTGTATATGGTGGCTCAGTGGTTAGCACTGTATATGTGGCTCAGTGGTTAGCACTGTATATGGTGGCTCAGTGGTTAGCACTGTATATGGTGGCTCAGTGGTTAGCACTGTATATGGTGGCTCAGTGGTTAGCACTGTATATGGTGGCTCAGTGGTTAGCACTGTATAGGTGGCTCAGTGGTTAGCACTGTAATGGTGGCTCAGTGTTGTTAGCACTAGTATGATGTGGCTCAGTGGTTAGCACTGTATAGGTGGCTCAGTGGTTAGCACTGTATATGGTGGCTCAGTGGTTAGCACTGTTATGGTGGCTCAGTGGTTAGCACTGTAATATGGTGGCTCAGTGGTTAGCACTGTATATGGTGGCTCAGTGTGTTAGGCTCATTACATGTATAGGTGGCTCAGTGGTTAGCACTGTATATGGTGGCTCAGTGGTTTAGCACTGTATAGGTGGCTCAGTGGTTAGCACTGTATATGGTGGCTCAGTGTAGCACTGTATAGGTGGCTCAGTGTAGCACTGATATGGTGGCTCAGTGGTTAGCACTGTATATGGTGGCTCAGTGGTTAGCACTGTATATGGTGGCTCAGTGGTGAGTATAGTGCCAGTGTTAACTTGGTGGCTCAGTGGTTAGCACTGTATATGGTGGCTCAGTGGTTAGCACTGTATATGGTGGCTCAGTGGTTAGCACTGTATATGGTGGCTCAGTGTGTTAGCACTGTATATGGTGGCTCAGTGGTTAGCACTGTATATGGTGGCTCAGTGGTTAGCACTGTATATGGTGGCTCAGTGGTTAGCACTGTATATGGTGGCTCAGTGGTTAGCACTGTATATGGTGGCTCAGTGGTTAGCACTGTATATGGTGGCTCAGTGGTTAGCACTGTATATGGTGGCTCAGTGGTTAGCACTGTAATATGGTGGCTCAGTGGTTAGCACTGTATATGGTGGCTCAGTGGTTAGCACTGTATATGGTGGCTCAGTGGTTAGCACTGTATAGGTGGCTCAGGGGTTTAGCACTGTATATGGTGGCTCAGTGGTTAGCACTGTATATGGTGGCTCAGTGTTAGCACTGTATATGGTGGCTCAGTGGTTAGCACTGTATATGGTGGCTCAGTGGTTAGGCTCAGTGGTTAGCACTGTATATGGTGGCTCAGTGGTTAGCACTGTATAGGTGGCTCAGTGGTTAGCACTGTATATGGTGGCTCAGTGGTTAGCACTGTATATGGTGGCTCAGTGGTTAGCACTGTATAGGTGGCTCAGTGGTTAGCACTGTATATGGTGGCTCAGTGGTTAGCACTGTATATGGTGGCTCAGTGGTTAGCACTGTATATGGTGGCTCAGTGGTTAGCACTGTATATGGTGGCTCATGGGTTAGCACTGTATATGGTGGCTCAGTGGTTAGCACGTATAGGTGGCTCAGTGGTTAGCACTGTATATGGTGGCTCAGTGGTTAGCACTGTATATGGTGGCTCAGTTGAGTTAGACTGTGCTCAGTGGTTGCTAGTGGTTAGTCACTGTATATGGTGGCTCAGTGGTTAGCACTGTATATGGTGGCTCAGTGGTTAGCACTGTATATGGTGGCTCAGTGGTTAGCACGTATATGGTGGCTCAGTGGTTAGCACTGTATATGGTGGCTCAGTGGTTAGCACTGTAAGTGCTCATGTTAGCATGTAATGGTGGCTCAGTGGTTAGCACTGTATATGGTGGCTCAGTGGTTAGCACTGTAATATGGTGCTCAGTGGTTAGCACTGTATATGGTGGCTCAGTGGTTAGCACTGTATATGGTGGCTCAGTGGTTAGCACTGTATATGGTGGCTCAGTGGTTAGCACTGATATATGGTGGCTCAGTGGTTAGCACTGTATATGGTGGCTCAGTGTGTTAGCACTGTATATGGTGGCTCAGTGGTTAGCACTGTATGTGTGGCTCAGTGGTTAGCACTGATATGGTGGCTCAGTGGTTAGCACTGATATGGTGGCTCAGTGGTTAGCACTGTATATGGTGGCTCAGTGGTTAGCACTGTATAGGTGGCTCAGTGGTTAGCACTGTAATGGTGCTCATGTGTTAGCACTGATATGGTGCTCGCAGTGGTTGTAGCACTGTATATGGTGGCTCAGTGGTTAGCACTGTATATGGTGGCTCAGTGGTTAGCACTGTATATGGTGGCTCAGTGGTTAGCACTGTATAGGTGGCTCAGTGTTAGCACTGTATATGGTGGCTCAGTGGTTAGCACTGTATATGGTGGCTCAGTGGTTAGCACTGTATATGGTGGCTCAGTGGTTAGCACTGTATATGGTGTGCTCAGTGGTTGCACTGTATAATGTGAGCTCAGTGGTTAGCACTGTATATGGTGGCTCAGTGGTTAGCACTGTATATGGTGGCTCAGTGGTTAGCACTGTAATGGTGGCTCAGTGGTTAGCACTGTAATGGTGGCTCAGTGGTTAGCACTGTATATGGTGGCTCAGTGGTTAGCACTGTATAGGTGGCTCATGTGTTAGCACTGTATATGGTGGCTCAGTGGTTAGCACTGTATAGGTGGCTCAGTGGTTAGCACTGTATATGGTGGCTCAGTGGTTAGCACTGTATATGGTGGCTCAGTGGTTAGCACTGTATGGTCGTGGGCTCAGTGGTTAGCACTGTATATGGTGGCTGCATGTTAGGCATGTTATATGGTGCTCATGTTAGCACTGTATAGTGTGGCTCAGTGGTTAGCACTGTATATGGTGGCTCAGTGGTTAGCACTGTATGGTGGCTCAGTGGTTAGCACTGTATATGGTGGCTCAGTGGTTAGCACTGTATATGGTGGCTCAGTGGTTAGCACTGTATATGGTGGCTCAGTGGTTAGCACTGTATATGGTGGCTCAGTGGTTAGCACTGTATATGGTGGTGCAGTGGTTAGCACTGTAATGTGGCTCAGTGGTTAGCACTGTATATGGTGGCTCAGTGGTTAGCACTGTATATGGTGGCTCAGTGGTTAGCACTGTATATGGTGGCTCAGTGTGGTTAGCACTGTAATATGGTGGCTCAGTGGTTAGCACTGTATATGGTGGCTCAGTGGTTAGCACTGTATATGGTAGTAGCTCATAGGTGTATAGCACTGTATATGGTGGCTCAGTGGTTAGCACTGTAATATGGTGGCTCAGTGGTTAGCACTGATATGGTGGCTCAGTGGTTAGCACTGTATATGGTGGCTCAGTGGTTAGCACTGTAAATGTGTGGCTCAGTGGTTAGCACTGATATGGTGGCTCAGTGGTTAGCACTGATATGGTGGCTCAGTGGTTAGCACTGTATATGGTGGCTCAGTGTTAGCACTGTATGGTGGCTCAGTGGTTAGCACTGTATATGGTGGCTCAGTGGTTAGCACTGTATATGGTGGCTCAGTGTTAGCACTGTATATGGTGGCTCAGTGGTTAGCACTGTATATCGGTGGCTTCAGTGGTTAGCACTGTATATGGTGGCTCAGTGGTTAGCACTGTATATGGTGGCTCAGTGGTTAGCACTGTATATGGTGGCTCAGTGGTTAGCACTGTATAGGTGGCTCAGTGGTTAGCACTGTATATGGTGGCTCAGTGGTTAGCACTGTATATGGTGGCTCAGTGGTTAGCACTGTATATGGTGGCTCAGTGGTTAGCACTGTATATGTGGCTCAGTGGTTAGCACTGTATAGTGGCTCAGTGGTTAGCACTTGAGTGACTATGGTTGTCCGTATATGGTGGCTCAGTGGTTAGCACTGTATATGGTGGCTCAGTGGTTAGCACTGTATATGGTGGCTCAGTGGTTAGCACTGTATATGGTGGCTCAGTGGTTAGCACTGTATATGGTGGCTCAGTGGTTAGCACTGTATATGTGGCTCATGTTAGCACTGTATATGGTGGCTCAGTGGTTAGCACTGTATATGGTGATGTCGTAGTGGTGTTAGCACTGTATATGGTGGCTCAGTGGTTAGCACTGTATATGGTGGCTCAGTGGTTAATATGTGGCTCAGTGTTAGCACTGTATGGTGGCTCAGTGGTTAGCACTGTATATGGTGGCTCACAGTGGTTAGCACTGTATATGGTGGCTCAGTGGTTAGCACTGTATATTGTGTGGCTCCATGTGGTTAGCACTGTTAACTGGGGGGCTCAGTGGTTAGCACTGTATATGGTGGCTCAGTGGTTAGCACTGTATATGGTGGCTCAGTGGTTAGCACTGTATATGGTGGCTCAGTGGTTAGCAACTGTATGGTGGCTCATGTGGCGTTAGCACTGTATATGGTGCTCAGTGGTTAGCACTGTATATGGTGGCTCAGTGGTTAGCACTGTATATGGTGGCTCAGTGGTTAGCACTGTATATGGTGGCTCAGTGGTTAGCACTGTATATGTGGCTCAGTGGTTAGCACTGTATATGGTGGCTCAGTGGTTAGCACTGTATATGGTGGCTCAGTGGTTAGCACTGTATATGGTGGCTCAGTGTAGCATGTATATGGTGGCTCAGTGGTTAGCACTGTATATGGTGGCTCAGTGGTTAGCACTGTAATATGGTGGCTCAGTGGTTAGCACTGTATATGTGGCTCAGTGGTTAGCACTGTATAGGTAGGCATCAGTGGTTTAGCACTGTATATGGTGGCTCAGTGTGGTTAGTCACTGTATGTTAGGATGTGCTCAGTGGTTAGCACTGTATATGGTGGCTCAGTGGTTAGCACTGTATATGGTGCTCAGTGGTTAGCACTGTATATGTGGCTCAGTGGTTAGCACTGTATATGGTCATGGTCACGTAGTGGTTAGCACTGTATATGGTGGCTCAGTGGTTAGCACTGTATATGGTGGCTCAGTGGTTAGCACTGTATATGGTGGCTCAGTGGTTAGCACTGTATATGGTGGCTCAGTGGTTACGACTGTATTATGGTGGCTCAGTGGTTAGCACTGTATGGTGGCTCAGTGGTTAGCACTGTATATGGTGGCTCAGTTGGTTAGCACTGTATAGGTGGCTCAGTGGTTAGCACTGTATTATAGGCTCAGTGTTAGCACTGTATATGTGGCTCAGTGGTTAGCACTGTATAGGTGCTCAGTGGTTAGCACTGTATATGGTGGCTCAGTGGTTAGCACTGTATATGGTGGCTCAGTGGTTAGCACTGTATATGGTGGCTCAGTGGTTAGCACTGTAATATGGTGGCTCAGTGGTTAGCACTGTATATGGTGGCTCAGTGGTTAGCACTGTATATGGTGGCTCAGTGGTTAGCACTGTATGTGGCTCAGTGGTTAGCACTGTATATGGTGGCTCAGTGGTTAGCACTGTAATGGTGGCTCAGTGGTTAGCACTGTATATGGTGACTCAGTGGTTAGCCTGTAATGGTGGGCAGTGTTAAGGGACTGTAAATGTGGCTCAGGGTTACATGATAGGTGGCTTGGGGTTCCTTTTTTTTTTCAATTTCCTTAAATTCCATATCCTGTAATTTCCAAAAATCCCCAAAGGGGCCAGTGGCCCCAAGGCATTTGCACTGTATGGGGCCCCTTAGGTGTTTGGGGTCAGACATTTAAGGTGGGTTGGTAGCACTTTTAAGGGGCCCCCGGGAGCCTTAAGGGGGGTTTACAAGAAACCAGGGGGCACAGGGGGCTCATAGGGAAATTTTTGTGGGCCCGTTTAACTTAAAGGGGCCGGGTTTTTAAAATTTTTTTAGGAGCCTTTTCCCCCAGTTTTTTGGGGCCCCCCCTTTGCACGTTTTCTCAGGGGCTTTTGAAAGGGGGAACTTTGGGGGCCCTGGTAAGTTTTTTCCGGGAGCCCCCGGGGTCAGGGGCCCATTTTTGGGAAAAGGCCCCATTCAGAAAGGGGGCCTTTACACTTATATGGGGGAGGGGCCAAAGTCCCCTTTTAAAAAATTTTTTCTCCCCCCTTTTTTTTACTCAGGGAGCCGTGTGGGAAGTTTTAACCCGAAGGGGCTCGTTTACCGAAATTTCTCCCAAAAGAAAGGGGCTCGTTACCGTTTTTCCAGGGTTCCTGTAGGGGCCCTTTCCAAAAGGGGCCTGTTACACTTATGGGGCCCCCGGGGGAAAAAAAAGGGGCCCCTTTTGCCTTTATTTTCTCAGGGAGCCTTTGGTGGCCATTTAACTTAAGGGCCTGGACCGTTATTCAGGGGAGCCCCTGTAAAGGGGCAATGGTTAGCACTGATTGGTGGCTAGGGGCCCCAAAGGGGGGGTTTTTTCCTTTTTGGGTTATTTACACTTTGTGGTCATTTTAAAAATTTGTTGGGAATTTTGGTGGTCAGTTTAAAGAAAAGGGGGTTTTTAAAACTTTTTTTTTGATGGGTTTTGGGCCCGGGGGGAAAGAATTTTTGTTTTAAAAATTTTTTAGGTGTTGGGGTTTGGGGGATTTAAAATGGGCCCTGTTAGATGTTTTCCCTTTTTACATGTATTGTGGGCCTTAAATGAAATGGCCAGGGTTTTTAAAAGGGGTTTTCCCTGGTTGCACTTTTTACAGGGAGTTTTGGGCTCGGGGGACCGATATTGCAAAAATGTTTTTGGTGGTAAATTTTAAAAATTTTTGGCCGTGGTTTGGGGGTTGGGCAGGGGTTTTCAGGGGCGGGGGCCGGGGGGACGAGGTCTCTTTTAAAGATTGTTCTGGTTTTAGTAATGGGTCTCTCATATTCCAGAGGAGAGCCGCCCTTCGTGCACCCAGTCTCTCATACTCCAGAGGAGAGCCGCCCTCCGTGCATCCAGTCTCTCATACTCCAGAGGAGAGCCGCCCTCCGTGCATCCAGTCTCTCATACTCCAGAGGAGAGCCGCCCTCCGTGCACCCAGTCTCTCATACTCCAGAGGAGAGCTGCCCTCCGTGCACCCAGTCTCTCATACTCCAGAGGAGAGCCGCCCTCTGTGCATCCAGTCTGTCCATTTTGGATTACCTCACAGCACTTGCATTTTGGTGCCTTACAAGCAGAGCACCCCCACGTAGCAGTATCATTAACCTCTGAAGGTGTTTTTATTCCCCACACCTTACTGGGTGCCACCAAATCTTTTAAACTTCTGTTTCTCCGAAATATTAAATTGGGTCTGTCAGGAATTACTGAAGACAACAAAGGGTCACCTTTCAAGATTAACCAATGTTGTTTCAGCAATTTCCTTATGACGGATGTGGGCTGACAATATGTAGTGACCAGACTCCATTTGTTGTTCTCAAATAAAATTACAGTAATGTAAATAATGTGTAGTGCAGTACATTGCTTTTTCTTACCAGAGATGCCCATAGACTGTAATGAGGACATTTGATTTTCCCTTATTTATTGCGTGATGTGATGATGTGTGCAGCGGCCCAGTGGTAACCTGGACATTGGAAAGGACAGTGATAGTAGCCACTGGGTCCGCAAGAGTTAATCCAGTTCCATTGAGCTGGCAACTGTTTACACCGTAACGTTTAAAGACATAGCGCCTCTCGGACGGGAAGAACACAGGAATATTGTCATTAATAAAAGTGTTTATTGTTTATATGTACATATATAAAACGTTTTACTCTGTACCGGGTTGGGTAGACTGGACACTTGGGGACAAGTGTAATTTCCCAAGGGGGAGCGTGGCGCCCCACTAAGAGTGCGTCACAGAAGGGTACTACACCCCTGACCGAAGGTGTCGTATTCTTTGTTTTAGTAATGAGTAGGCTAATCCTGAAGCTCCATCCACCACATGCAACACCTAGTGTTAGAGGACCAATTAGACACCCGTTACTAGGGTAAGCGGTCCTGGTGGGAGGAGAGGCTAGGTTATAAAGCAGTGGGGAGAGAAGCAAGGAGTTAGAACCGAGGAGTTGGAACAGCAGAGTGGGAAGTCAAGTCAAGTCGAGACGAGGGAAAAGCTGCAGAACAGGAGCTGCACAGAGCTGTACAGCAGATGTAGCAGAGTGGAAAGAGGACACCTAAGAACTGAGACAGCTAACTGGGAGTGCACCTCAACCTGGTGACCCAAAAGAGAAAGGGGCCAAGAGTAGAATGGGTAATCCAATACCTGCGCCCAGTCCAAACCCGGAGTACAGGTTCCGATGTGGTCCAGCAGGTTCATCCCTAAATCACAGAACCCGGAGTGGTCGCAGGCTTTACAGGAGCCCGACTCACAAACCACCAACCACCGCCGCTATCCCGGGAGCACCCACCATTGAAGGCCAGGGGCCGTGAGACGTGAAGCGGTGACCCAACCGAAGGTCCTCAGTGTTCCATCTGGAGTACAACAGAGCAGCTAAGTGAGGAGACAGGAAGAGATAGAGAAAGACACCTGTGGAGCCTCAGAGGGACACTACTCATTGCAAGAACCACCCGGTTCACTACCTGGCAATAAGATCTGCGTTACTCTGTATGCTGCAGAATACCTGAGTAAATGCCCGTTCAGAGTGAGCAGCGTGTCCGAGCTTTATTCCATGAACTGTTCTTCATCTGCATTGCTTCACAGAAACAACTGTGCTGCCCTATTCCACCGTTACAACTGACACCCCCTGGGATCCCGCTCGTCCTGTAGAGAGCGACTCCATCTTGCTGCCACCCATCACCCCGGAGGATCTAGCAGGGCCGGTGCTATCACCAGAACCTACAGGTGGCGTCACAAATAAAACTTTATTTTATTTCTTTATTATTTTTCTTTTCCTCTTTTTACATTGACCACCAAGCCCACAGCCTCAGGCATCGCCACCCGTGACCTCCAGACTGCGCCTGAGACCTGAGTCCCCTTACCTGGGTGAGTCACATGCTCCTCAGCCTTATTCTCCTCCTCCTCCTCCTCCACTTCACCTTCCACACCAGTCCCAAGCTGGAAGCACTGCAGCACTGCTTTGGCTAAGTGGCAACACTGGGTTAATATTCTGGAAGCCGGCACCCAGTCTAAACTTGGGATGGAACACATCCTTCCGACACCAAGGATTGCAGGCCATAACTCAGTCAGGGTTTCACCCACAGTGTACAGCTCCGGAACGTCATGCTCCTCGGCCTCCTCCTCCACCTCCACTTCACCTTCCACACCAGTCCCAAGCTGGAAGCACTGCAGCACTGCCTCGGCTAAGCGGCAACAGGCTGTGCTGAAGCAAATATGCGTAGGTGACAAACCCCACAACGCTGAAGAGTTGTGGACAGCTTTGAAACAGCAGGCAAATCACTGGCTCACAACGCTGAACCTACAGCCAGGCATGGTCGTGTGTGACAATGGCCGGAACCTAGTGGCGGCTCTGAGGCGAGGCGAGCTGACACATGTTCCATGCGTGGCCCATGTGCTCAACCTCGTGATTCAGCGATTTATTAAATCCTACCCGGAGCTGTCTGATCTGCTCGTCAAAGTACGCCGCCTGTGTGCCCATTTTAGGAAGTCACCTACTGCTTCTACCTACCTTGCTGGCTTTCAGCGGCGTTTGCAGCTTTCGGCTCACAGACTGGTGTGTGATGTCCCCACTCATTGGAATTCCACACTGCACATGTTGGTCAGGATTTGTGAGCAGAAGAGGGCAGTTGTTGAGTACCAGCATCAACTAGGCCGTCGGTATACGGTTCAAACTCCACACATAAGACCTCCGGAGTGGACATGGATGTCCGACATATGTACCGTCCTCCAAAACTTTGAGGACTCCACCAAGATCGTGAGCGGCGATGAGGCCATCATTAGTGTCACCATCCGGCTTCTCTGTCTTCTAAAACGCTCTCTGCTCAAAATCAAAGACGATGCATTGCAGGCGGAGCACGATGAGTTGGAGTAAGAAACGGTACTGGGTGATTACACACAGCCCAGCCTCATCTCATCCCAACGTGCATTGGAGGACTATGACGAGAAAGATGAAGAAATAGAGCTACTTTCATGCGGAATTGACGGTAATACATGCACAACAGTCATACCGTCGGTTCAGCGTGGATGGCCAGAGGACAGGGGAGAGGAGGAGGATGATGAGGTCAGCATGGCCAGTCATGCTGTTGGTGAGGACCCTGAAGTCTTGCCTGTTAATAGTCTGGCGCACATGGCTGACTTTATGTTACACTGCCTGTCTCGTGACCCTCGCGTTATCAAGGTCTTGGCGGACACTCATTACTGGTTGGTGACACTTTTAGACCCACACTACAAGGAGAACGTTATTTCTCTTATTCTCAAGATGAAGAGGTCTACAAAAATGCTGCAGTACCAGAAGGCCCTAGTTGCGGAATTAGTCAAAAAATTCCTTTCTGAAAATGCTTACAGCAGAGGTCACGATTCGGTGAACAACCAAGGCGTCAGGCCGAGAGAGGCACAAGTCCAATCCAGCAGAGGTAGGGGAACACTCTCAAAGATCTGGGACACTTTTCTCAGCACCTCCTGAACCACAGGCCTTGAGATGTGGGGTAGTGTCACAAGGACTGCAAAGTTTGCGAAGATGCTGAGGGAGTACCTTGCCGATCGTACAAAAGTGCTCCTAGACTCCTTTGTGCCTTATAATTATTGGGTATCCAAGCTGGACACGTGGCAGGAATTGTCTCTCTACGCCTTGGAAGTGGCCTGCCCTGCTGCTAGCGTTTTGTCAGAGCGTGTTTTTAGTGCTGCAGGTGGAATCATTGCTGATAAACGCACTGAAAATGCTGACAGGCTGACTCTGATCAAGATGAACAAGGGTTGGATTGGGCCTGACTTCACCACACCACCACCAAATGATAGCGGAATTTAAATTTTGTGCCAGTAGATTCCCATGCACCTACGCACACCCACACATCGGTACACACGTCATGACTTTGGCTACTTGCTGTTCTGCTCCTCCTTCTCCTCATCCGCCACCATCATATGATCAGTGCGACCGTGGTTCATGATGCTACGAAAACATAATTTTTTTACATCATATTTATGATAATGATGACCCTAACCGTTCAAAAGTTAGGCAGTAGTTTCATGTATACCCTCAAGGGGTAAATGTTTTAGTCCATGCTTACAGAATGGGCTTTACAAGTATAGGAGACCCGCTCCTTTTTAATGGGAACAATATTTAGATGCTCTCCTCCATGTTTCTTTCTAGGGACATTGAAGTGCCTCACAATTTTTGGCAGCCCTGCTTAGGGCAATACTACAAAAGACACACTTCCTTATAATGGGCACATTATTTAAAGAGGCCTCATGCACGTCTCTATCCAGGGGCATCAGAGTGTTACACAATTTAAAAAAAAATTTTTTTTTAAGTAATCCAAAAAACTAACATACACCAACTCTGTCTCACAAGTGGGTATGAGCCCTTAATATTTTCTCCAGGAAAATCAATTTTGGTTTCATTTTGTAACGTTTTCTTGACAGACTGTAAAAGTGGCGTAACACTCTGACAACATTGTTCACAGCAGTGACCTTGGGGTCTGAAATGCTTACAGGGGTGTTCCCCATGCTGTTCCCATGCCATTTCAGCACTGTTCTGATACTTTTGTGACATTTTTAGGGTTTTTCCATGCTGCCGGGGGTCATGCCAGAAAAATACTCGGGTCTCCCGTAGGATAACATTGGGCTCGGTGCTCGGGCCGAGTACACGAGTATCTTGGGATGCTCAGCCCGAGCTTTGAGCACCCGAGCATTTTAGTACTTGCTCATCTCTAAATATCTCCTCTTTTAAGGGTATTGTTGCCCTAGATGGCCACTAGGTGACAGAAGGTCCCTGTAGGGTATACACTGTGGGGGCTATTTATGAGCAGTTTAGGCAGTCAGAACCTTGATTATTACTCTGGCTTGGATTGTCAGTTCCATTCAAAATATATCTGCTGTGCAGAGGTGGAGCTACTGTGTGTGTCTCTGTGTTTAGGTTGATGTGTAAGCCCCAGATGGGGTTTAAATGGTGACACACAGATAGTTCAGTTGTGACAATGTGTTTCTGGTGCCCCCAGGTGGCACCATTCCATGGCCTGCTCAATCTATTATGGGGCCTGCTCTTGTTCTCCTCTGGCTCAAGCTCCTCCTCCCCTGGCCTCCAGGTGACTGGGGGCTGCTGTTTACCTTTTCCCAGTCACCTCACTCCCAGCCTGATCACCGCAGGTTTCCTGATAATTGGCCACTCAGCTCAGGGCCAGAGGAATGCAGTGCTGTGATGGCTGTGAGGACTGGAGGGGAGGGGGGAAGGGATAGGTCGTGCTGCAGCCAGGGGATTTCAGAGAAATAGATCGATTAATCTCACCGTTCTCCTTTTTCTCGATGTCCCCTCTCCTGCTGATGTGTCTCCTTGCTGGATTGTGATGATTAGAGGGTGCCTAATAGCTGGATGGCTCTGGTCTTTCCTTGGGGCCATGAGGCCACTCACATACATCCTTCTTGTATATCAGCCATCCTCCATGTTTTTTCAATAAATCAATGTTATATTCACCCTTTGATGTCTCATGGAAAATGGCAGCGGGGGGTTTAACCCTTCATCCTCCCTACTGTATATGCACCACTTCATCCTCTCTACTTTAATTTTCTGAGATAATGATCTTTGGATTTTCATTGTCTGTAAGCCACAATCATCAACATTAACAGAAATAAACACATGAAATAGATTCCTCTGTGTGTAATGACTCTATATAACATATATGTTTCACTTTATGTACTGACTTACTGAACTAAATTAACTTTTGATTATACTCTAATTCATTGAGATTCACCTATATATAAAAGTTAGTACTCTTGGAAGAAAAAAAGAAAAAAGTGAAGATATAAAAATGACGGAACTTATAGGATGATTTATACTGCGGCACTGAGAAGAGGAGCCATATGGTGCCATGTGGTTATATCAGGAACCATTCTGCCAGGATCAAAGGCTTTTCTGCCACACAAGATACCACTAATTATAAATGCCACATGGTAGTTGGGGTTCTATTTCAGATTTTACCCAGAAGTCTTAATTTAGACCCCTTGGACTAAGAAGTGTTAAGTGCTTGTGAATGGTCTTTATTCATTGTTTTTTGTATTTTCTCTGCTCTGTGACTTAATTTCGGGACAATATGTTCTTTCCTTGCTGGACTGAGGCCAACATCCTCAATTACAAAAAGCCCTTAAATAAACAGCACCTGACATAGTGGTGTCTTCAGAGAATTATCCATGTGACATTACTCCATCAATACAATGTGTTCTCCAATGTATTTGCAAAAAGAATAAACACTTGCAATTGCACATGGAGTGATAAAATCTGCAGAAAGCTGCACTCACTTATGATGTTCACAGCTCCGCTGATCATGAAATCCTTTTATCAAAGTTGCCCGATGTATTTCACCAAGTGACCGGGTGTTTTAAGAGGCACAAGGGGCAATGACACCCAATGATCAGTACCCGGAGCTTATATCCAGACTTTAGTCTGATCCATGCATCTTCCAAACTACATCTTTCAAAGTACATTTTCTAAGTACAATACTTAGAAATAGACTAGAAATGGACTGGAAAAGACTGTCAGGTAAAGGAAAATAAATCCCCCACAATGTTTCCCTTCTAATCCCTGCCACCCTTACTACTTCATTTCATATTAACTCCTTCAATCCCTTCCACAAGTAAGAAACTAGTCATCAGCCCACCCATCTTCCCCAGCCATCTTACCTCCTCTTGACTACTATTTCTCCCCATACTGGCTGCATCACCTTGTCCTCGGCTCCACCATCCTGTCCCGGACTGCTAGATCTCATCCCCAGCCACATCTCCCCTGGACTGTAGCTCATACCTTGATGGCATTCCACCCCGGACTGAACCCTGGATGCCTCACCTGTCCCACGGCTGCTCCATCAACCAACCCCGCAATCGCCTCTGTCAACCCCAACCGCCTCGACTGATCCCCCAACTTCCCCATCTGACCCATCCATCCGACCCCCCACCTTGCATCTCATCCCCAGTCATCACCTCATCCCGTGACCGCTCCCCACTGATGACCATTCACCCACTACCACAACTTTCCCCACTCTGCTTCTGACCACTGCTGCCACACTCACTCCCTGTTCTCCATATGCAATGTTCCCGCTACTCCTCACTCTCACTCCCATCCTTCTCCCATCCTTCTCCACTTCCTAATACCCCCACTTATTCCCCCTCCCAGCAACAATATACTGCTCTCACCCTCACCATCCTGCCGAATCACCTCACCCACTTCACCAACCTTTTCATTCACTTTCAATCCTCAATTACCAAACAAGCACACCCCCTCGCAAGCTCTCATGCTCCCACCTGCTAACCCTCTGCCTTCTGCTCCTCCTTGCCGGTGACATCTCCCCCAATCCTGGCCCCCCCCGCAACATCCCCACAACAACCTTCATCCCACGAACCACTGCCAACCATCGCAACCTCTATCCGGGACCAAGTGTCTTTCGGTCCGCTCCGCTGCTCCAATAAGTATTAGAAACACTGGAGTGTTTTAAATAAAAGATCTTCAGTTTTATTTCCGACGCGTTTCGGAGCTAAACACCCAGCTCCTTCCTCAGGGAATGAGCTGGGTGTTTAGCTCCGAAACGCGTTGGAAATAAAACTGAAGATCTTTTATTTAAAACACTCCAGTGTTTCTAATACTTATTGGAGCAGCGGCGCGGACCGAAAGACACTTGGTCCCGGATAGAATTTCACCCCCACGATTGTGGAAGTGCGGTCCCAGCTGCGGCTGCTGTGTTTGAGCGATCAAGCTGGTTGTGGTCTTCACAACCTTATCAGGTGAGCAGTTTTCACACTGTATGGGATTCGTTTTGTATTAAGGATAAGACCCTATGCGCATTCTCATTTTTTAGATATAACCATCGCAACCTCACCACCATTAGCCCTCGCAACCCCACCAACATCAGACCCATTCCCCCAACCCATGCCCCACCTACCGCTCTACCCGGCGCACTCTGGAATGCCCGCTCAGTGTGCAACAAACTCCCCGACATCCATGATCTCTTTATCTCCAGGAAACTGTCATTCCTTGGCCTCACCGAGACCTGGCTCACCCCCTCTGACACGGCCTCCCCTGCTGCACTATCCTACGGCAAACTCAGCCTGTCCCACACCCCTCGTCCCTCTGGCAAACACGGCGGTGGAGTCGGCATACTGCTGTCCAACTCCTGCACCTTCAGCCCTATCCCCCAGCCCCCATCCGTCACTGTCCCCTCCTTCGAAGCCCACTCAGTCCGAATCTTCTCCCCCTGCAAACTCCAAATAGCCATCATCTACCGCCCCCCTGGACCCACCGCCTCCTTCCTTGACCATTTCACCACCTGGCTACTTCACTTCCTCTCCACTGACATCCCCTCCATCATCATGGGTGACTTCAATATCCCCGTTGACACTCCCTCCTCAGCCACCTCCAACCTTCTTTCCTTGACCACTTCCCTAGGGCTCTCCCAATGGTGCTCCTCTCCCACCCACAAACAAGGCCACACGCTTGACCTCATCTTTACCCCCCTTTGCTCCCTCTCTAACCTCACAACCTCGGAACCCACACTGTCCGACCACCATCTCTTGACCTTCTCCGCCCTCTCCTCCCCTGCCACACTACCCCCTCTCCGCAAACTTGATCACCCTCGCCGAAACCTAAAAGATCTTGATCTTCCTTTATTCTCTGAATCACTCCTCCCTCTCACCGACATTCCCTGCGCTGATGACATTGACATTGCCACCACCCTATACAACACCACCATAACGAACGCTCTCGACCTAGCCGCCCCCCTCACTCTCCATGCTCCATGCATTAACAGGCAACCCTGGCACACCACCCTCACTAAAAACCTGAGACGGGCGTCCAGGGTCACCGAGAGGAGATGCAAAAAGTCTCACACCCCCGAGCACTTTGCTCTGTTCAAGCAATCCATCACTGACTTCAAGACGGTACTTGCTTCCGCCAAGCAAGTGTTCTTCTCATCCCTTATAACCTCTCTGTCCCGCAACCCCAAACAGCTCTTCAAAACTTTCAACTCCTTACTTCGCCCGCCTGCTCCTCCCCCTTCTGCCCTCATCTCTGCTGAAGACTTTGCGACCTTCTTCAAGGAGAAGATCGACAAGATCAGAAGCAGCTTTGGTCCACTATCCCCACAACTCCCCTTCCCATCTACACTGCCTTCCTCCTCCATCAGCCACTTCCCCCCCTTAACTGAAGACCAACTCTCCACCCTCCTGTCAAAATCACACCTCACCACCAGCGCCCACGGCCCACTCCCATCCCACCTCATTCCCAACCACACCTCCATTTTCATCCCAGCCCTCACCCACCTCTTTAACCTTTCACTTAGCACTGGTACCTTCCCCTCGGCCTTCAAACATGCCCTAATCACGCCCATCCTAAAAAAAACCTCACTTGACCCTACCTCTGTCTCTAACTATCGCCCCATATCTCTTCTCCCGTTCGCCTCTAAGCTTAGAGACATGGCAGCCTCCGACTTGCTAGCTGAGCCTGGTTGTTCTCCACTAGTCTGGAGCCCGGTAAACTTCTGTGGCCTGGTCCCTCCACATGATAACAATCGCTGTGGATGCGGGCGCCCCAGGATGGATCGCTCACTACCCGTTCCCCTGGGACCCCTTCTTTCCTCTTGAGCACCCTTGTATTTCCTCCCTTTCCTTGGACAAGCTCCCACTGGCTCCAGCCCTATGTATGTCTCCTTCCAGATGTTACCCCTCTTCTGACAGACTCTCTGGCCCTCACAGACTCTTGCCAACCCCTCTCCACAAGCTATCAACTAACTATAGATGTTCCCAACGTCCCTTTTATATCACCTGTCACGTGACCCTTGTGACCTACGTGTGTCCTTCCTAACTTTACTCCTTCCCAGGTGCTTCCCTAAACTCTACTCTCCGCCCAGCCCCACTACCCTTGTTTCTCTCTTCCAGACAGGATCAGGGACTGTGCTCTCCCGTAGGAGCAATCTCACCCTGACCCTGACCTGGAGTGGTATGTGGTGTCTGGTTGCTTGGATACCTGCCGTGCCCCTTTCCTTACCCGAGAATGTCATTGTCTGGCAGGTGGGCAGTACTGGGTCTAAGCAGAACAGTATGTCATATGCAGCTGTACAGATCCTGATGTGTCCTGACAAAGACCGCAGCACAGACTCTGGCTGCCTCCTTTCTATCCAACACCACTGAATCCAAAAAAAGCACTGTGGCTCCTCCTGGGGTGAGCATTTCTCCTATAGGGGCTACTAATCACTATTCTTTTCAATAGCCCTTTGCACTGATCACATCAGTGTATATTAAAATGGCGCCTAATTCTGCAAGGTGCCACATATGTGTACTGCAAATGTTTGTCTACTGAGTATGTATATGTGTAATGTAGATGTGTAATGATACACTGGGGGACAAAGACAGAAAAAGGCCCCTATGGAAGAACAATTTATGGGCCATCTCCATCCAAAAGCTCTTCTTTATGCAACATTCCAAGTGACTTGATGATGGTAATGCGCCTCCTTAGCTCTTGGGCCCGTGTGCGGCTGCTCAGGCTTCACCAATAATATGTCTGCCATTCGTATGTACGTATGTATATAATTTATATGTATGTGAGTGTGTCCGACCCTTAAAATTATAGACTGTTCATGTGTTTGTCAGTGGGAAAGTTACAAAATCAGCAAGGGATCAAATACCTATTTCCCCCACTGTATGTATTATATATATATATATATATATATATGTTTGTTGACTATTTATATGAATGTGTGTAATTAATATCTATATGTGTGTAATGTATATAAATGTGTTTGTAAGCAATGTATGACTGAGTATCATTAAATGGAGCTGGTCACCACCAGAAACATTACAGTATTGTCAGCAGATATAGGAGTAATCTGCAGGTGAATAACATATAAATCCAGTATATCCGGCTCTCTGGAGCAGCAGCTACAAATACAATGAAGTATAATCCTCCCTGTAGTTGATTACTTCCAGACATTGGGGCTGTGCAGGGTGCGATACAGTCACCATTCACTATACAGGGAGCGTGCCTGGCATTATGATTGACAGCCCACTCTGCACACACCCCTGAACAGGTGTCTCTAATGTGAGGGGTATGATTACAGCCCTTTCTGGTGTATAATGAGCAGTGACTGTGACATCGCCCCGTATCACACTGATGACTGGAAGCCAGTGGCTGCAGGGAGAAAATCACTTCATCTTCTCTGTAGCCGCTGCTCCAGTAAGGCAGCCAGGCCTGATTTCAATAGTAATTTCAATGTGTGTTATACAGAATATTCGGTATGTAATGATCAGTATTTATTACTCTACATTTTATATTAGTGTTTACACATTGTCCTGTGTGATGAAATCTCTCCCTACATCTCATCATGTGGAGCTGATCATAGAAATGTAACAGTTTCCTGATGAACGTTCCCGGATCTCCAGAGTCGCCTCCTTCTGGCATCGTCTGGACAAACAATGGGAGAATCACAATATTTACTCAGAAATGAGGATCTCCTTATTGGAGGAAACACAGAAATCCTCCTCCACCCACAGGGAGAAATCATTTATATGTTCAGGATTCAGGGATTGAAGTTAGAATCTAAAAGAATCTCCAGAGTTTCAGGTGAGCTGAGCTGCAGAGTCCAGCAGGGCGGAGGTAAGGGGGAGGTAGATGGGTCAGATGATTTTTAGGTTAATGACTTTCTCCAGAAAGTCGTCTCCATATCTTAGCTGCTATATTTCTATTAAGAGGTGAGGGACGGAGCGAGGAGAGGGATGTAACGAGAAGAGGGACGAGTGAAGAGAGGAGAAGGATGGAGCAAGGAGATGTAAGGGATGGAGTGAGAAGAGGAAAGGATAGAGTGAGGAGAGGGATGAGGCAAGGAGAGGAGGGGGACAGAGCAAGGAGGGGCACAGAGCAGAGGGACAGACCGAGGAATAGAGGGGGACAGAGCATGGAGAGGGACGCAGCAAAGAGAAGGACAGAGTGAGTAGAGGGACAGAGCTAGGAAAAGAGGGGGACGGAGCTTTGAAAGGGGCGAAGCAAAGAGAGGGACAGAACATGGAAAGGAACAGAGTGAGGAGAGGAGAGGGACAGAGGGAGGAGAGGGATAGAGCAAGGAGAAGTGAGGGATGGAGCAAGGCGAGAGATGGAGCGAGGTGAGGAGAGGGACCGATCAAGCAAAAGAGAGGGATGGATCAGAAGAGGAGAGGGATGAAGCGAGGAGAGGAAAGGGAAAGAGCAAGAAGAGGTAAGAGATGGAGTGAGGAGAGGGACAGAGCAAGGAGAAGAGGGAGACAGAGGGAGGAGAGCGATAGAGAGAGAAAAAGAGGGGGATGGAGTGAGAAAAGGAGGGGGAAGAAGCAAGGAGAGGGACAAAGGCAGGAGAGGAGAGGGAGGCGAGGGATGAAGCCAAGAGAGGTGAGGGATGGAGCGAGGTGAGGCAAGGGATGAAGCATGGAACAGAGAGTGACGGATCGAGGAGAGGAATGTAGCAAGGAGCGGGATGGAGCGAGGAGAGGAGAGGGACAGAGTGAGGAGAGGTAAAGGATCAAATGATGAGAGGGAATGAGCGAGGAGAAGAGGGGGACAGAGTAAGGAGGGGGATGGAGCATGGAGAGGAGAGGGATGGAGCGAGGAGAGGAAAAGGACAGAGCAAGGAGAGGTAATGGATGGAGTGAGAGGGATGAAGCAAGGAGAGAAGACGGACAAATCAAGGAGAGGGACAGCAAGGAGTAGAATGGTACGAGCAGGACCGGCTCCAGGTTTCTGTGGGCCCCGGGCGAAAGAGTCTCAGCGGGCCCTTTTAACCCATAATGATTTCATATATATATATATATATATATATATATATACACACAGTATATAGATATATAATGTGAACCGTAATACATATATATATATATACACTCCCCACAAACATAATCCATCTCTGAGCCTGTCTTCCCCTGTGCACTGGATCTCCATGCCTTGTGCCTGTCTCCCCACTGTGCGCTGTCTCTTCCCTGTATGATGTTTCTCCCCATGTGCGCTGTTTTCCCTCTGTGTCTCTCTCCCCCCTCTCCTTCCTTTCTGTGCACTCGCTATCTCTCTTTTTCTCTCTATCTCCCTCTCTCCCAGAAACATTAATTTGGTAGCACCAGACACACACTGTGGAGCCTTGACCGGACACACAACTGCGGAGCCCTGACCGGACACACACTGCGGAGCCCCGACCGGACACACACTGCGGAGCCCCAACCGGACACACACTGTGGAGCCCCGACCGGACACACACTGCGGAGCCCCAACCGGACACACACTGCGGAGCCTCAACCAGACACACACTGCGGAGCCTCAACCGGACACACACTGTGGAGCCCCGACCGGACACACACTGTGGAGCCCCGACCGGACACACACTGTGGAGCCCCGACCGGACACACACACTGTGGAGCCCCGACCGGACACACACTGTGGAGCCCCGACCGGACACACACTGCGGAGCCCCGACCGGACACACACTGCGGAGCCCCGACCGGACACACACTGAGGAGCCCCGACCGGACTCACACTGCGGAGCCCTGACCGGAAACACACTGTGGAGTCCTGACTGGACACACACTGTGGAGCCATGACCGGACACACACACTGCGGAGCCCCGACCGGACTCACACTGCGGAGCCCTGACTGGACACACACTGTGGAGTCCTGACTGGACACACACTGCGGAGCCCTGACTGGACACACACTGTGGAGCCCCGACCGGACACACACTGCGGACACACTGCAGAGCTCTGCTGTCCCCACTGCTGTGGGTCCCTGGGCGCTGTGTATTTGTTCCTGTCCTGAAATGGGGGCCCATCATACATCAGCACATCAGGCAGTATCACACACAAGCTTAGATACAGCAGTCGATAACACACATAGCAGGCTTACATACATTAGCACATCAAGCAGTATCACACATGATTAATTTAGATACAGCAGTTCATCAGTCATTATCATAAATAATAGGCTTAGATACAATAGAACATCAGTCAGTATTATACATAGCAGGCTTAGAAACAGCAGTTCATCAGTCAGTATCATATATATCACGCTTAGGCGGCCGTCACACGCTACAATATCGTGAGCGATATTGTTAGCGATCACGTGCACGCGCGGTCACTAACAATATCGCTCACATCGCTGGTGAGATGTCACACAGGCAGACTCACCAGCGATGTGGACCAGCGAGATCGCTGGTAACTATGGTACACATCGGGCAACTAGGCGCCGCGCGGTGCTTAGTAACCCGACGTTTACCATAGATACCATCTCCCAGCATAGGCTCTGCCGCTGGGAGATCGTTCATGTTGGTGTCACACACCACGATGAGGCAGATTGATCAAGCGTTTATCGCTAGATATGAGCTCCGGCTCACATATCTGCGATGTCACGATCAAGCGATTTTACACAGTAAAATCGCTTGATTACATGCAGCGATGCACAAACGATATCGCTTAAGCGATCAAAAAGCAGATCACATAAACGATATCGTGCATTAAATTGAAGCGTGTGACGGCCGCCTTAGATACATCAGCACATCAGGCTGCAGTATCACACATAATAGGCTTAGATACATTGGAACATCACTCAATATTATGCATAGCAGGCTTAGCTTAGAGCAGGAATTGTCACACATGGTAGTCTTGGAAACAGGGTTAAGTAGTATCACACATGATAGGCTTAGATACATTAGTATTGCACTTGGATACAGCAGTTCATCACTCCTGTGTGCTGCTGCTGCGGCCCTCCGCTCCTGCTCTCCCTGCTACTCTCCCTCCCGTTCTGCCTTCTAACCTGTGTGGGAGAAGGTGATATCCATGATCCATCAGATCGGACAGTCACTATGCCTGAGCCGGGATCTGAGCTCTATATGATCTCCTGACCTGCACTTCCTGCCAGAGACCATAGAGCTCCCGCTCAGTGCAGATCGGCATAGTGACTGTCAGATATCTGCCGCACAGGTCAGGAGAGGGGGTCCGCAGCAGCACACAGGGGGCTCCAGGAGGCCAACTGTCAGGGGCACATATTCATTGCCCAATGGCCCACTGCCAGTGGAAAATACAGGACAGGGGATGCTGTTCTGTGTCAGATGGCTTGGGCCCCCCAGGCAGCTCTGGGCCCCCCAGATAATTCTGGGCCCGGGTAAGCCGGGTGCTGACGCTGGCCTTGGGTACGAGGGGAGGGATGGAGCAAGGAGAGGAAGGAGACGGAGTGAGGAAAGGAGGGAGACAGAGGAGAGGAATGTAGTAAGGATATGGTTGGAGCCAGGAGAGAGGGATGAAATGAGGAGAGGCGCTGCAGCAGCTAGTGGATTCTACTGCACATATAAATAGGGGTGAGCTGACCCTTCATTAAACCTGCACAAGTGCGGGGAAAATAAGTAGTCAGCAATAGGGGATATTCACATGGGGCAGACTGTGGAGAGAGGATTTAGCCCTATATGAGTGAATGGGGAGGATTCAGCATCAGTTGCCTGGATTTCTGCAAACCCCGATCTGGTGAATCAGAAATGTTTGCAGGAAATCTGCACCATGTAAATAGGAACATAAGAGAGTACTGGGGAGAGGGGCGATTATACCAAGGGGCATATACTGCCCCCTGCTGTGTGCACTGAGAGCTCATCCTTCTTTTCTTCTCTTGTCTATATGACGTCTCCTCATATACAATAGATGGACGCTGTCCAGGTCCAGGAGATCACAGCAGATATGTCACAGTCGCGTGGGCCGGGGTACCATCCGGGCCAAACATTCTAGGAGTCACAGTGGTGGTCCCCAGAGGTCGTGGACCACACATTTTAAAGGGAGTTTATTTACTGGGGAATTACCGTAGTAGTTCATGATGCTGGAGTTCTGACCATCGGTGGCCTGGGGCTGCTGTGGAGGCTTCTAATGGAAGATGGTGGGGTAGCCAGGTGGTGGGCCCTCATCAGCTAGGCCACAGGTCCTTTGAAAGGTGTAGATGGGTGGATTGAATGGTGGATGGTGCAGAGGTGGATGAGGGTAAAGGTGCAGGAGGACCCAGAAAGGAGCAAACAACAACAACAGTCTCTGTGATTTTTACCCTTTACTTGTAGTAGTTCAAGATTACAACACAGCCGGGGTACAATGCTCACCAGGAGCACAGGCTGGCCAGCCCAGAGATATGCTGAAGTCCGCCTTGCAGAGACACAGGGTATATGGCCTCCCAGCTGACTTCTCAATCCTGACACTTTGCTACCCCTTTCCTCTCCTCAATGTCCGTGGAATCTGTTCCTCTCCAGACAGGTAGCTGCGGGTCCTGTAAGTAATAGTTTTGGTCTTCTGAACCTATATAGCCCCATGAGCATCGGGAAGGTCC